>LGSN01000028.1:0-106030 GCA_001314375.1 Phytophthora podocarpi
AACTGGATGCGCTCATCCATGAACGCAACGTCGCCGTAGTGGAAGAGCATACGCGGGAGCTCGCCGCGGCCCTTAATGTCGAAGTAGGTGAGTTTAAGTTCGTGCTGGGTCATGGTAGACGTTGACGCTTGGGTCTTGGTTGGGCAATGCTTCTACTTGACTCGAGTTTGGCAAATTTGCGAATGAGCAAGACACGACTGCTACACGCACCCCCGCTATTGGACAGCTGCACGTACATGTACACCCAGTTGATGAATCATGACAAGACATACCGCCGTTGACACTACCTCGTCGCAGGGCTATTAGTCTCAGATTCCGTCTGGTCGTTTACCATCTTCAGTGCTCGATGGCGCCGTTTGATACAAGTAAGGTACCCGTGGTTCGCTGGAGAACAGTAGGACGTTTCTGAGTTTGATGTATTTAGGCCACGTCAATCTCGACGTGGAGAGTGATAGCGATGTCTAGTTTTTCAACCGCGCTCAATGCTTCATACGATGCCTTTGAACTTGGAGGGGGGGGGTTACATGACAGTACCCCTCCCCAGCGTGACCATCGTCGAGAAATAGTTAATTTTTTTACGATGGTCACGCAAAACAGACAACGAACGTCCGAAAATAGACAAAGAAAGTCCTACCGACCATTTTTTCGGAACGGTCGCCTCTAATTTTGCGACAGAACATCATTCCAAGAATGAAGCTGCGGACGCTGCTGCGGGACGCCGAGGAGGCTCAGCTTCAGACGCTGCAGGCGATCGCGGACGACGCGCAGCAAGTGTCTCGCCTGAAGGACCCAGTGCTGCTGCTTCTGGACGTGCTGGGCCAGTCCGAGACGCCGGAGACGCGACGCGAGATGCTCCAAGTGCTGCGTCGACTGTTTGCTGCGTGTTCCGCGCACTTTTACGACGCCCAGGCCTTCCTGGAGACTTCTGTGGACACTGCAAGGTCTCAACACGTCGCTAAGAGAGGAAACGTCGTACTTAAGGCGTTACTAGACGCGCTCAGGACTTTAAGCAGCCAAGATGAAGTGGGTGAGGAGACTGTGCAGACTCTCGTGGATATGGTGCGGACACTGTGCTTGCAGTCCATGAATGCCACTGATGTGGTGGCTCTATTTGATTTCCTACGACTCAGCCAGCCGCCAGCTCGTCGATGGGTCTTGCAGATGCAGAAGGATCTAGTGGTGATGGATACACTGCCACGTGCGATCTTCACGATGAGAGGGTCCAATGCAGGACTGATTGTGCCGTCGGGGCAGCAATTGTTCTCAAAGAGAGGCTATAGTTGCTCCTTTGGCATTCATCTGGATGCAACGGCTGCGGCTGTAGCGCTCTACAGCTTCCGTGGACAAAATGGACAAGGTGTGTCGGCGATGCTGCAAGGAAAAACGTTGGTTGTGAAAATGGTGGCTGGACAAGGAGTTGTGCAGCAAGTTGAAGTACCGTTTTCGGAGTATGTTGACAAGATGGAGAGAGAATGGGTGCACTTGTGCATTGTGCACGCAAAAAAGATGGTGTTTAAGGACAAACTGACGGTGTATGTGGACGGTAAGAGTGTGTTTAATGGGAATCTAGGGTATCCGGACCCGCTTATGATGGTGGGTGGACAGAATAGCATTGGAATCGAACCTCTCGTGGATGGCTTGAAAGGAAAACTGTGGAGCCCCACCCTTTTCGGCGTAGCGTTGTCCGAGGCAGAAGTGCAAAGGTTGCATTGGCTAACCCATTGGAAAAATGATCTGAACTCGGTTGCGGCGGAAAATGCGGGACTCACAGACAAGTCTAAGTTTTGCTTTTGTTATGACGCGCGGAGTTGTGACTTGAAGAAACGTATTTGCTACGATGTCAGTGGGAATGACTGTCACGGTTCGCTGGGGCCTGGAACCAGCGCGTTTGTCACTCAGAGTTTCGTTCACGCATTGGACTCCGTTGGTGGATGTGCGTGCTTTCTTCTACTTCTACTGGATCAGATTCCGGAAATGGCGGATTTTCACCCTGTGCACGAGTTCGGAATGGTGGAAATCTCTGATCTTCTTGCGTTTGTTGGTGCAGGACTACGTCACAGCACTGTGTGTAGGTCGCACTTTGTCCGGCTGCAGGGGGTGAAGGTGGTTGAGTTTATCCTCCAGTCGATTTCACCGAGTTACTTATCCGTGTCTCTGCTGGATGGTGTGGTTTCCATTTTAGAAGCTATGATAGACTTCTTGGAAAGTGACGAAGAGATTATAGAGTACATCTACCGCCTGCTATTCTTCAACACAAGTTGGTTTCTATCGCCGTATGACACACAAGTGAAGCTGCTGGGTGAGGTGCTTCCAATGTATTTACAAATTCTTCAAAACGCGAGCTTACGAGAACGCGGCCGCCTATCTGACACGGGATCACCCCCGAGCAGTGCTGGAAAATTGGTGGTATCACGCGCCGCATCGTTGTCTGAGTTCTCTCGTTCTTTAGATGCCAAGGATCAAGTAGACGTGGGCTTCTTCTGCCGGTTGATCTCACAGGTGTACGTGCTGGGTGCTTCATCGGATAAAGAGGAATGCACGACGGGCCAAATGGATGCACTGCAGCTGGCCCAATTGCGCGAGCTAGTTCTTCAAAAGTTGATTGATCTCTTCCTCTTCCCATTAGTCCAGGACGCTGCGACTGATCAATGGCGACAGCTGGTGGCTTACATGTTTCGACAGTGCGACATAAGCGCAACAAAATACTCTTATGGTGGTGACAACGTAGACATTGAGGAAATACTACGATATCTCGTACAGAATTTGGCGTCGACTGAACCTCGCAAAGTTGCGGTCGGTCTGCCCACTCGCCAGTTGCAATTGACAACGAATATTTTCAAACTCTCTAAAGGCGCAGTACGTGTTCTGTGGAGACCAATGATGTCGGCGAATTATAACGTCCGCTTGGCTGCTCTTCGGTTGTTTGAATTGTACACCTCCGAGAAGGTTCTATTACACAAAAGTGACATGCTTATGCTATACTCGTCATTTCAAGCACACACTCTCACTGGTGATATCGCGGATCTTCTGCTGGATATTGTTATTGGGCGAAAGCGTTTACCACAAGGTAACTTGAAGTCTTCCGCAGAGGTGCGGAGTGGAAGTTTTGCACGGATGATTTCCATTCCGTTGGTTTTGTTGGGCCTGATTCATAACGCCAATTTCGATGTTCAAGCTCACGTGCTCACTGAAATTAGAGTTCAACTAGCCTCTCCAACCATGGGAGACAGTGTGAAAGAAGCTATTCGGTCGTGGCCGTCATGGTTGAGTCGATTACGATCACTAACGCTTGGAGCGTCTATAGCAGCAGTAAATGTGAGCGCTGAAAGTGAACCGACACGGGAAAGAAGTCCAACGCAGTCTGATGAACTCAACGAGGCATGTAGTCTTCTCAGTGCTGATTTTACCTCCGCATTTGCCAAACTTGAAGCGATACAAGTGATTGCAGACTCTAGGGACGTGTCAGGCTGCGATTTCGCGCTGAGCCTTTTACAAAACCGTAGCCAAAGTGAGGCTGTTACTAGTGCCATTATTGCCATGGTCATCAAGCATTTCCCGCAGCGTTGGTGCGAGCTCGTCCGCAAACTTGCCAACCAGGTGATTGTGAATATCATTGTCTATTGTATCCTCCACGTAAAAAATGGGTGGATGCATTTCCTGGAGTTTTATTTCTGTCACTGCCGAACACCATCCGATCTTTGTAGCTTGACGGCGGTAATCTGTGAGCAATCGGTGCGTCAAGCAAGCCCAAAACATTCGATGCCTCAGTCTGAGATCATCTGGGAGAACCTTTGTCAAGTCGCCGCGATGGTTTCTCAGAGTTCGCTGGTGGCCACCAAGGTGGCAGAGGCTCTAAAGATGAACGATGTGATTCTCTCACCGGGCCAGCAAAGTATTCTTACTCGTAAAGCGTTTGAGCTTTGGCAAGTGGTGCTACCTCATTTGAACCGAATTAACTGGGATGGCCTTCTGGCTAATCTGATTCAGAATGCTGACTACGGAACAGGAGTTACACCAGAAGAAACGGCAATTTTCACGCATCTTGTGGCTTCACGATCACGATCTATCTTCTTGGCTTTACAGACGACGATCCAGCATGTGACGCTTGCTCAGACCAGCAACAAAAACGATGTGGAGCTAGTTCAAAAGTTTCATAATGTAGTTGAGCACTTGAAGCTTATCGGTTCCTTGCCAGTAACTACAGCATCTCAACGTTCTACTGGGTCGATGTCACCATTGTCGGGATCAGTGTCATCACGGGTAGTGTCACCCCCGGTGCCTGGGTCTGTACTACCGGATATGGCGCTTTCGCTGGCTGGAATAACGGACTCATTGATGTTCTTCACTGCAGTACAGGGGTCAGACTCAACACCTGATAGGGAATTGGTTCACATGTACACTTTGGATGCCTGCTTCACGCTTTTGGAAGCTTCACTGGAAGGAAGTGACATCAAGACTGTCCGTTTGCTCGTCAAGATTATGGTGGCACTCGCGAACACGGCGTTGCACTTGCGCGACCCCAACGCGAGACCAGTACTTACGAAAACATTACAAATCATGTCGTCAACGGACCTTACTTTCTTCAACGAGCTGTCTCAATTTCGTGAGCTTTTCATGTTGTGGAAACTTCATCGCGAAAATCACCACGCTTGCTGTGACTCGGTCATTTTTCAGGCTTTCGTTGATCAACTAAATGCTGAATTCATCCGACGCTGGGTATACATTATGGAACACCATACCATGGAATTCAACCCGTACCTCATTCAGCAGCATGCCAGTTCACAGGCAGAAGTGCTTGGCAATGAGCTCCAGCAATGCGAAAATCTGTGGAAAGAAATTGCCGATGAGAATGAGGCTGCTGAAGTTGCTCGGGGTAACGAGCAAGAACTGGCAGTCGAATCGCGGCTTGTAGAACTGAAACATAGTACTGAAAAGTTTGCGAGTAGTGTGCACAAGCTCCTCACTCATTCAAGTCATGAACCTGTGTCACCATCACTGTTTAGAGAAGATGGTGTAACCTCAGCAATTGTGAGCGAGGAGTGTAACACTCAACTAAAAGAAGATAACAGGAATAGTGGCGATGGGATTGTTCGGAAAATTGATTCCAGAGAGAACAACTTCCGTATGCGTCTCCACTTAAAGAAGGTGACTGAAGATTATCGCGCTCGAAATCTGAGCTGCGAGTATCCTGCGTCGTCACTTACGGATACGGAAAGTGGCAGAAGACTTAGTCGACGATTTCGTGGGTCAATTGAAGGAGGCATGGTCGATTTAGAGCACAGCTGGCGAAGCGATGCTGGATCGGATTACAGTGATTTTCTTGCGGACGCTCATATGCGAGCAGCAATAATTCGATCACTATCCAACTCAGAAGAATACAAAAGCGCGTATGGTGGAGTCTCCGATGACGACGATCTGGAAGGAGAAAACATGGATTTCTACGATGCCCAGGAAGATGATGATCTGCCTCAACTTTCGGGTGGGTCACAGCAAGAGGAGGTTGAAATTG
The DNA here is from genome assembly GCA_001314375.1 of Phytophthora podocarpi. Lineage (NCBI taxonomy): Eukaryota > Oomycota > Peronosporomycetes > Peronosporales > Peronosporaceae > Phytophthora > Phytophthora podocarpi. The sequence continues at coordinate 5,510 of LGSN01000028.1, forward strand.
AAGAACCAGCACACGGCCACTCGGCAAAAGTAATGCCATCTGGCCATGTTGAGGCCGCTTCTCCAGCTCAAGCTCATCCTTCTGCTCATGCCACTCCAATTGGCATCCCTAGAAAAGCGGAAGCAGCGGCGTTTGCATCTTCGTCTCCATCCTTATCGTCGCCTGTGGCTTCGTCACCTTTAAGTGCATTTTCATTGGGGGCGTCTGTTTTGACTGTGGTTGGTGGGGTGGCTGATTATTTCCAGAAATCAGTGAAAGATGCTAAAGACGCAGTAGAGTATGGTGTGGATTCTCTCTATACTACGAAAGACGCAGTATCAGAAGAAGCCCAAGCATTGATGCAAGAGGTTTCGACATACACACCAGGAAGCCATGTGATGCTCGCTGAGAGCTTAACCCCGGGCATTCCGCCCTTAGAACTCACTCCATCTTCGCTCAAAATGATGGAATCCAAGCTTGCTTCTGATAAAATGGACGATAGTCTGCCAGAGTTGTTTCCGTCCTCGTCAAGCGCTCGAAGTGGCCAGCAAGATCATGAAAGTGCAACAAAGCGTGCGGACGCAAGACCTAAGATTGATTTGCAAGTCAATGCTCAACTTGTGCGGCATTTGCACGTCGTAGAAGGTAAACTCATCTTGTCCAATTCTTCTCTTCGATTCGTGGCTGAGCGAGTGGTTGACGAACACGAGGCTGTGGTTGTCGAGAAAAAGGATGGGATGCCACTGGATCAAGCATGGCGATTTCTCTTTAAACGACGCCAGTGGAAAATTGACGACATTGTGAGCATGTACCGGCGGCGATATTTGTTGAAGCCGACGGCGCTGGAACTATTTATTCAATCCACTAGGAAAAACTACTTTTTTAATCTGGCGTCGGGGGATGTGGTGTTATTCCACGAGGCGCTTATGGCGCGCAGACCACTTTTGCTGAAACGAGATCCGAGCGTCCGAAGACTGCGCCATCCTAGCAGTTTGTTTCGCAATTCTCCAATGAGCAATCGCTGGGTTCAGCACGAAATCTCCACTTTTGAGTATCTCATGTGGCTGAACACTATCGCTGGCCGGACTTACAATGATCTCACGCAATATCCCGTTTTCCCATGGATCATCTCTGATTATGAGTCGGCTACACTGGACCTTAGCCGAAGAGGAGCTTACCGGGACCTGGCCAAGCCAATGGGAGCTTTGGAGCCGACTCGTCTCAAGTTTTTCGTGGACCGCTACAATGCGTTTGAAGATCCTGACATTCCCAAGTTTATGTGAGTCTGCTGACGTGTGACTTATTGTAGTCATCCTTTATCGTCAGACTAATTTGTCCTATTGTTTATGAATGCAGGTATGGAACCCACTACTCCAACATCGGTGCAGTGCTCTACTATCTCATCCGCTTGGAACCTTTCACATCTTATGCGCTGAGCATTCAGGGAGGCAAGTTTGACCACGCGGACCGCTTGTTCCACTCGGTTGCAGAAACCTGGCACAATTGCCTTACGGACTACACCGACTTAAAGGAGCTGACCCCTGAATGGTTTTACCTCCCGGAGTTCTTGGTGAACTGTAACGGGCTGGACCTCGGTACGAGGCAAAATGGCGCGGATGTCAATGACATTGTTCTTCCTCCTTGGGCACGTTCACCGGAGGACTTCGTGTTGAAAAATCTTGTGGTACGTGCATCTAATTTGTTGCTTCGATTGACGTGATGTCTAGTCCTAATTCCTCGATTTCTCTTCATCGATCCAGGCTTTGGAAAGTGAATACGTCTCGGCCAATATCCACCACTGGATCGACTTGGTGTTTGGCTGCAAGCAGCGCGGGGCAGCGGCTGTGGAAGCTAACAACATGTTCTTCTACCTCACATATGAGGGCATGGTTGATGTTGACTCCATCACTGATCCAATTGTCAAGTCTTCGATGCAGTCTCAAATCGCACATTTCGGACAAACGCCTACCCAAGTGCTTCGCGAGTCTCACCCTCAACGGCGTCCTCTCGGAAGTGTAATGGTCACAGGATGCCTCGCATCCCCGGAAAAGCCGTCGTCAACATCATCGGCTGAGCTCAATCGCACCGTGTTAAGCTTACCTCATGAAGCACCCATCGTGCTGGTCAAACTGATCCCAGGCACACCACTACTTGTCTGCGTGGATAGCAACGGCATGCTTTCTTGTCATCGATTCGGACCGAAGGTATCAAAACCGCAGCATCACCACCACTCTTCTAGCAAGACAAAGGGAGCGGCTACTAGTCTGAGCTCCGGTGGTGATCAATCTAGCGAATTCATTGAGCTTCAAGACCGCAAGAGTCGAAAGGTGCTTGGTGAGAAGCGCTTTTTGTCAAGTCAGCAAAGTGTCTCCAACTTGGTCGCATTTCTTCATGGAGGTATGGTACTTTGCACCGTGGGCCATCATGACTTCTCAGCTCGTTTCCACTCCACAACGGATGGCGCGCTGCTGTATCGGCTACTGCAGCACCAATCTGTAGTTACGAGCGTGAGCACGAGCAACCTGGGCACGATGCTGGCACTTGGATGTACCGATGGCACTATCTCTGTGTGGAAAGTGGCAAGCATGAATTCGACATTGCTGGACTCACTCAAGATCTTCCGAGGTTCAAAGGCGAGCTCCAAGCCTGTTCACGCCAATGACTACTCGGCGGACCAAGTATTGCTGGGGCATAACGCACAAATTAACTGTGTAACTGTGTCTGATGAATTGGGTGTCTGCGTCAGCGGATCTTCGTCCAATGAGTGTCTGGTACACAACCTGGAAGACGGCTCGATTCTCCACTCTTACGAGGTGCCCGGCCACCTGGAGCCAGGGGTGATTTCGCTTGCTTTGTCGAATGTGGGTCATGTGGTGCTTCAGTCTATGGGCACAGGGGTTCCGATGCTGTATTCATTTCACTTGAACGGCACAATGCTGGCTCAAATTTCGCTGGGTGACCGACCTATGACGTCCCTGAGCATATGCGCACGCTACTCGAAGGTTATTGTAAGCAACAATGCGCGGGCACTGGTCATGACTGCGCACACGCTTGATGACCAGCGAGTACTGCTCGATCAAAACACCTACGGCGATATTTCAGCTCAAGGACTGGCGCCTGACGAAATGCATGTAGTGTTTGGCGTGGGCAGCGGCAAGATCGTGTCTCTGTCGCTCCTGTCACCGCAGTTGCCACCACACCGGACGGAGATGTAGCGAGTAGGAGGTATATCAAACATATATTGTCTTTGTGAAATCTATGGTGCACTTCCATGTGCTCTGCTCATTCCTCCATCTCCACGTCTTGTTGTCCTACCGTCTCGGCGTCGGCACCTTCCTCCTCGTCACTTCCGCTCTCCTCGTCAAGCTCGGGAGGGCGGTTAGCAATAGAGGTCTTCAATTCGGCGATGGTTTCAATAACGCTCTCGAGCTGGTCCTGCAGATAGAACTCGTCCCGCAGCTCCTTCTTGAACTTCTTGAGCATCAACTGGCACTTCTCGAAGAATTCGAGCGCATTGGGCAAGTCGTCCATGGCGCGGTAGCACGTGCCTACCAGGAACCATAGCTCTGCGTTCTCGTCGTCCTCCTGCATCACACCTTCCAGCACGTCGCAAGCTTGCTCGTATCTCTCCACCTCGATGAGCATTTTGCCCATCGCCGTCCGGAACTCCAGCGACGGCAAGCTTTCCTCGGCGCAATTCTCATTGAGACGTCGGTACGTCTCCTCTAGCAGGTCATCAGCCGCCTCCTTGTTCTGCTGCACGAGGCGCAAGTTGGCCAGCGCCTGCGTCGGCTCCGGCAGCCCGACATCGAACTTCATGGCATCCTGGAAGTACTTCTCGCAGCGGGTCTCCGCCTCCTCGTGGTCGCACAAGTCCGTCATGTAGAGTTCGCCCAGCGAGCAGAAGGCGTCGCAGATCTGCTTCTTGATGGAGTGCGCCTCGGGCGTGGCGGGGTCCACGTGCTGCTGCAGTTCCTGCTGCAGGTGCGTGATTCCCTGCGTCGTGTAGTGCTCGGCCTCCTCACCCGTGACCAGCTGCGACAGGTAGAAATACTTGGCCGGGTTCTGGTTCGGGGCCAGCGACACACTCTGCTGGAAAGCCGACAGCGCCCGCTCCGGGTTGTCCAGCTCCGTGCTCAGCTCGCCGATCGAGTCCAGCAGCGACGCGTTCGCAGGCTCCTGCAGTAGCGCCTTCTCGTAGAACTGCACGGCCAGCTCCGGCTGGCATTGGTCCACTAGCGCCTCCGCCTTGGCCACCAACTCGACCACCGAGTACTGCGCATTGCCCTGAGCCATGGTGTGCTAAAGTGATTGACAAATGGCCACCAGCAGCTCCAGTGATGTTCAGTACCAAATAGCTGGTACAATTATGACAGATAAGGAGTATTTTTGAAGGCAAACTAATGACAAATAAAGCATACTTTATAACTTGACCCCGACATTTGCGAGATTATCTATCACGCCTGGTAGCATACTTATCACGACGTTGCTGCTGCTGCTCCTGACGCCGACGCTGCTGGTGCGGTGGGGGTGGCGGCGGCGGTCGTTGGCGGAGAGGTTTCCTGCTTGAATTGGTATTGTATTCCTCTATTGAATCTTCGTCGTACAGAACGACAGGCGTTGTGCCTGTTCGACGACGACCCCGGTCCGAGATATCGTCCAGAGCACCAGTGTCACGCCCACCATAGCGGCGTGCACCATTGTCACGTCCACCATAGCCACGCGCACTATAGCCACGCGCAGCACTGTCACGTACAGCATTGCCACGCCCAGTATCGTCACGCCTAGGATTGCCACGCGCTGCGCTGTCACGTATAGCATTGTCATGCGCAGCATTTCCACGGCGGCCTCGCCGAGTATTGGCACTGAACGGGTAGGCGTCGACTGTGAGTCGGTGGTGCGCCGGAGTCGTGTTATTGTCCGACAGGATGGCGGTGCCGTTGAGGGAGTTCTCCAACCCACTCATGTTGGGCGAGTACTGGTATTGGCCTTCTACCCACAGGTCCGGTGTCATGTCCGAGTCCAGCATGCTGAGCTGCGGGACGGGCTGATGGGGCAGCGAGCCCACAATGAAAGGCTCATCTGTGTTGCTCGGGTCTTCGGAGTACGCTCGTCGTCGGTTTCTCTGGCCATACACCACCACGGCAATCACCGCCACAATGGCAATGGCGGCCAGGGCGCAGGCAACGATCACGAGTGGGGTCGAGTTCGATCCAGTGTCTACTACTCCCTCGCTGTCCCCAGAGCTGCTGTCGCCACTTGACCCTGTCGGGAGAGTGCTCACTGGACTAGCTGTGCTGTTCCCTCCGCTGGACGAGGAATCCGTAGAGTTTGATGCGCTATCGCCGACGGGGATGATAAGAACCTCCTCGGTGGAACCGGACCCTTCGTAGACAATGTGCACGGTAGTGTCGTTGGGCAGAACGTCCGACCAGTCCATGCTTTCGTTCACCTTGACATGCCCCACTCCGCTGCCATCGACGTAGGTCGCGTTCGAGAGAAATGACATGTCCACCGTCGTGGGTGAGACTGTGGCAGCGCCAGTGTCGTTGTTGACGTCAGCGACTTCCTGTTGTCGACGTGAAGCCCGCAGGGCGCGAGCAGACCTTGTTGCGATCTGCCGGGTCGTCATGGTGATCGACCACCGAACTGACGTGGAATGGAACGAGAAGTTAGTCAACCAGCCGCTTCCAGCGGCACAGCGCAGATAGCTCTATGATCGACCGAGGGCATCAGCCACACGAGTAGAGGCAGTTCGTTCGACTGTGAAAGCCCGCCGCGATGTGATCCGATCGGGGATTACGAAGGTGCAAGTCGCTGTCTGTAAAGGTACAGACGCCAACCCCGCGCAGTGCTGCGCTCCGTCCTTATCATTCCAGATGTCGAAAAGAGTTAGTGCAGGGATTTGCCCTCGAGAAGGAGGAGGAGGAAGACTCCGAAATTCGGAAACGGAAAGGATACAACGGAAGCGCGAGATGCCAACCTTATTGACCGTGGCTATCGAAATGCAATTCTTTCAGTTTGCGGCCTGAGGCACTCGAGCCTGACTGCTGCTCCAGGTACAATCACCGATGCAGTCCCACCATTGCAACGCTGTGCAGCTTAGGGCGGCCCTAAGGGCCGGTCCTGTAAGTTGGTTCCCGCAACGAGGCCCTTGGCCGCCAAGAACGGTTCATCGGCCCAAACGAGAGCGTGTATTTTAATTTTAAAAAATACGTCGATGAAGTCGTTACGTCGGTTGTGATACACAAGTGTGAATCGGAAGATAATATTTTCCCATTTTTTGGTCTCCTTTACACAGGCGAAGCTCTCACTCCACCGAAAACTCTATGTCAACGCTTTGACTCGTCGACTTGGCAAGTTTGACTTGCAGGTGCCAGAGCCAACAGCAAGTCTCCATCGTTTGGATTGGTCCGATTGATTCAAGCTTGCTCGTGCCGTAATACTTGTATGCAGTCCCCTGCATGCACATGTATGTCGATTCGACTTTGTCGAAGCACGCATTGCATCGGAGAGATTGCATCGCCTTCTGGTCGCGTGAACTTCGTGCTGAGCTGCTGTTCCCGTGGCGTGCCCCTCGAAAACAGTGCATCATGCATAAAAGAGCTCCTGGCACAGGGCGCGTGCACCGAGGGTCTCGGCCTCGGTCCGAGACCGTGTTGGCGCCTTTGGAGAACAAACATGCCGTGGATGAGCAGCTAATATCCTGGCTACCAGCGCTACGGCTGAAGTTTATCGTCGTGAAATGCATCAAGCGGCTTCACTGCTCTACGTAGCTTCGTGGTTTCTTTTGTGTCTGTCCTCCGCAGGATTCGTAATACTTACCGGTACAGTACCGGTTTTAATACATATTATATTAATATAATACATGTTTCGTTTAAACTCAATCAACATTTAAAATATGTTGTAAATTTAAAAAAGTCACATACTGGTATACAGCAAATGAAAAATGTGGCCCACATAATTTCCTTAAATTTGAATTTCAAACCATCTCACACCTTCCTTCCCTTCACCTCCAGGATGCGCCGCACGACGCTCGGCACCGTGTCGTCCTCGCAGCTCAACGCGCGGTCCTCCGCGCTGCGGCACCCGTCTGAGCGGGTGTCCGTGCCCAGCAAGAGCACTGCGGGCATGGAGCGCCAGTCCATAGGCGTGGTGCCTCGCCGCCGCGTCTCCACTGCCGCAGGCCACACCGCACGGCGCCCCCCGTCGGGCCCGCGGGCATCCGTGAACCCGCGCCAGTCCGTTGGCAGCGCGGCCACCACCCGCCGCAGCAGCACGTACAGCTCGCGGGCTTCCATCTCCGGCCGCGGCGGTGCACGCGTGCTGGACCCGCGGCCCGTGAGCGATCGCTCATACCTCAATAGCTGCGTGCACACGCTGGTGGAGTTCCTGACCGACCGCATGTACGACCAAACACTGCCACCGGGTCTGTTGAAGCGCGGCCCGTCCAAAAAGGACTTCTGCAATATGATCCTGTTCCTGTTCAAGCAGGTGGACCCAACCTTCGAGTTCAGCGTCAAGTTCGAGGAAGACGTCGTGCTGCAGTTCCGCAACTTGCGGTACCCCATCCCCATCAGCAAGACGTCTCTAGCAGCGGTGGGCACGCCACACACGTGGCCTACACTGTTGCTGTCCATTTCGTGGTTGATCGAATTGCTCAGTGTACGTGGAGACCTGGAAGATGGAGATGGAGAGAGGGGTTACCTTGGCTGTTGCTGCTGTTAGGTACTCATGTTGGTTGCTGTTTGTGTCTGTGGTTTCTAGTATGATGAGGCTATTCAGCAAGCCAACGAGACGGAGCAGAACGACGAGAACGATGAAGAGAACGGAGACAAACCGTTCTTCAAGTACCTGGATGCATCGTACCGCGTCTTCCTGGCCGGTGAAGACGACAAGTTTGCGGCGTTGGAGACACAGGAGCGAGAGAAACTGAGTACGGACGTCTCTGTCTTTCAAGCTTGCTGGTCGAGGGTGATAATGTACTGACTTGGACTGTTGCAGTCACACGCAACGAGATGGTAAAGCAGGAAACGAGTGAGCTGGAGCAGCAGCGCGAAGAGCTGAAGAAGCGCATCGAAAAGGCCAAAACGGACAAGGTACATCGATCTAGCCTCGCAATCATTTGCAGAGTTCCGCTGCAAGAATAATTTAATTGACTGATGCCACGTTGTCATGAATGCGTTTACAGAACGCACTGTCGGAGCTCAAAAGCAAGAAAGTTGACTGTGAGAGCGACCTCGTTAAATTCAAGAAGTTGGTGGTTAAATTTGAGACGATTAGCACCAAGCTGGACAATAAGATGGGGGTTCTTGCCGAAGTCCAGCAGTCCTTGGGTATGACGTTGTCAACATTCAGAACCGCCTCGAACGAATAAGCTCATACTTACTGTATTTTTGTTTTACAGAGGAGGAGCTCAATGCCCGTCAACAAGATATTCAGAAGCTGCACGCCCGTATTGAGAACCAGGAACTGTCTGCACACGACATCGAGCAAATAGCCCAAGAAAGGGCGCGACTGACAGACCAACTCCATCATCATCTTGCTCGTCAAGATGAACTTCAGACACAAATCAAAATTGACGAGAATCGTGCCGCTAATATCCGGGATAGTGTACGTGTGCCTTTGTGGTATTTTACGCACAAGCCATCTTGTTTGACACTTTTTCGTCGTATGTTTTGCAATTTGTCAGCTTGACAATCAGATTCATGAGTACATGAATACTTGTAAACGGCTGAAGATCGTTCCGAAAACTGCGAAGAATGCTCTCGGGTTTGATTATATTCTCGAATTGGATCCAAACCTAGAAGAACTTGACGCAGTTCAGAAGCTATCGCATCACCTGAAGACAAACGTTCGGCAAGCAGCACTAAAGCTGAAGCAAAACCGTATCGCGCGCGCCAATGAGGGTCTGGACGAAGCACTTGTGCTGACCGAGGAGTTGCAGCAATGCGAGAACCAGCTAAACGTCGAAAACCAACATGAGACTCAAAAAGAAGCTGAAGTGAGAAAGTTCGCCGAGCAGATGCGCAAAGAGCGTGAAAAGCGAGTTGAGAGTCTCAGGCGGAAAATAGCAGCAACCGAAGAAGTTGAGACCAAGATGACGAATATCTCAAACGAGGACAACCTTGTCGAAGAAGAGGCCATGAGCTCTCAACATCTACTGGATGTGAGGAAAGCGTAAGTATCTAACTCGTGATCACTCGCCGACCTCTGATGTGGTCTGGTCAACACAAAGATTAAGCTGTGTTTGTAATGTCCTTCACTTGTAGGACGGTTGAAATGACGGAGAGCTATCAAGCTTTGCTTGACAAGAATCGGCATGCTGTTACGAACGCTCTCATGGCATGCACGAATCACAAGGACATGGTTAATCGAGCCATTTCGTCTTTAGAAGCCGAGGTGATGTAGGGTAGAGCTTTGATGATGTCAAGCGTGCGAGATTGCATTCGCAACGAACCCCATCGGTCTTGTCCAGTCCCATTAGGTGTTCACCCCACAGAGGAAGGCTTCCAACTGGAAGCATGCAAATATTGTGTAGGAGTAACGAAGACAACGATTATCATGCAGACTCGCCGTTTATTCCATTCAAAGCGATAGGCTTCTAACGCTCAACACTTCAAAAACTGACGAACCGCGGGCTCAACATGTTCTCCTTCACGACGGACGAGCCTCCGATGTAGTTACTCGGTTCCTGCTATCAACGCGCACTATGCATCCAGAGACGTCGTGCGCAAAACGAATTGATCGAAGCGCTCCTGCAGTTTCTGCCGCTGAGCCATGCGTCGCCGCACGAGACTCGAGCGGTTCTGTTTCCAAAAACGGATTTCGTCTTCAGGAATGCCGTGGTTTTCGTCATCCGTGTCCACATCCAATTCCGGTAAGGATGATGTAAATTGGTTAGACGCATCCCAGCCCATAGATGACAGTAACTGCCACTCCATGTGCTCGTCATACGTTAAATTCCCGCGCAGGCACGGCTCATCACACGTCGAGTCACACTGATGTGTTCCCATCGGATCCATGGACCTACTCGAACTGTTGAGATCGTCGTCGTCACCTTGACTACTTAGAGAGTTGGTCGACGATTGAGATGTCACGGTCTTGCTGCTGTCAGATTGCTTCCGTGATTTGGCCTGCTTCGGCTTTTGTTTCTCAGCCTGTTGACTCTTCTCCGATTCTGACCGATCCACTTGCTTCTGTTTGGATGCTGATTTGCGTTTTTTCTTCTTCTCCTTTCGCTTCTCTTTCTTCTTCGCCAACCTTCGAGATTCATCATCTTCCTCTGCCAGCAGTTGCTCCATCATCTCCTCACCATGCAACGCCTCCACTGCCACATCAAAGTTGCGGCGCAGTGTGGACACGGCGCAGTGCACCAACAATTCTTCCGAGCGCTTTTCTGACCGAGACTTGGTCCAGAGGCACTGCATTTTGTCCCAAATAACCATGCCCAGACATATAAGAACTTCGTCCTGTGCTTCCGCAATCGTCCGCGCGTGGCGATCGCCCCAGTCGCCTACAACCTCCTGGTCTGCTCGCGACATCAGCTGAGACATAAACTCAATATTACAAGGCACGATGATCTGGTTTGTAGCGCGCGAAAATGCGAGTTCGTCGAACAAGTACGACGTGTAGTGCAAATCGTCGCCATAATCGCTGTGTTCGTGATGTTTCTCCGCGCACTCGAAGCCTCCACAATCCTCGCAGTCGTCCTCGCTACAACTCGACCCAATTAGCAGATCATACGCTTCTAAAACCTTCTCCTTACACCGGCAGCAAAAGCGATGACGACGCAGATAACTCTCCAAATCGGTCAAGAACTGGTCCGAGTCGATATGAGAGAGATGTCGCTGGTGGTCTTCCGGCAGCTTATGCCACAGCGCCTCAAACGCAGCAGGGCGTGGGCGACCCCGCACCCGCTGCGAGTGCAGCTGACATCTCGCACGTGAGGTGCCAGCTTTGCTACTCGGCTTGGTCGGTTTCGTCAGCGCCGTATTGGCCCACCGCTCTTGATGGTAAAAGAGCGAGAACGACGTGTCCGGACTGTTCAGATACGACTCGTTCAGTCGGAAGTGGTTGTCCTTGTCGAAGCAAAGCCCCGATCGACTAACAATCTGCGGCACTCGCACAATGCCGTCCACTAGCTTGTAGTAGAGCGCTTCCGCGCTATTACGACAGCCAGGACACGGCAACAGGTCCGTCGCCGTCTGTAAGAACTGGTTCACATCTCCTCTCAGCGCCGCGACGCGCTCGCGGTCCGTCAGCAGCAGCCACCGCTGTCACAATAACACGAGCACAACCACGTCGCCGTTAGCTCCTGCAGCCTCTTCTCTCGTCTCTTGCTTGGTCATTGAGCGCGCTCACCTTGCGGAACTCGCGCGTCTCTGCAGCGCTGGGCTGGCACTGACAGTTCGCGTTGGGGCCGCACTTGGCGCCGCCGTCGTTGGGCTGTTTCGAGCCTGCGTCTGGACTCGGCTCGCGGTCGCACCCCGCCATGGCCATTAACTCGGACACGTTTCTAATCTGTTCTCGCACAAAAAAATATCACGTTACAAAACATCACATTTTAAGGTTAGTGCTGTAGATGAAGGAGAATTTTCACTTGCAACAGATAGACAAGATGCATATGCAACCATCGAGCCGCACCTTGACTGGGAATGGGGTCGCCGGGTAGCGTGGCTACTCACTTACTGAAGGTCTCTGGCGCACGCTCGCTACTTAAGGATGCCAACGGCGGGCGCTTTGTATGAGTCTGGGCGGCTCGCTCTCTGCGAACCCTGGCCCTGTTGGTTTTCAACCAATCGGACATCTTTCGGTGATAAAGACTGAGCTCAGGATAAATGGATACGCAACCGCTGCAAGTTGCAGTCTGCAACAGCCAACTTGGTCTACGTGGGGCATGTTCGACTTAATGCAGTACTACATGTAGTAGGTAGGTGGGTACTCCTCAGCTAAATAGTTTATTGCTGCTGCTTCTGACGAGCTTGCAACGTCTCGGCGATCTCGCGGAGCCGAGCGACTTTGGCCTCCCGAGGCGGGCGACGAACTTTTTTAGGGAAATTGGGCAGGTCCCTCCAGTTGAAGAAGTCGGGCACGTGCTTCAGCTCGGGCGTGTGCTTCATCATGGACGACTGCTTCGTGATGAAGTACGGCAGTAGTGCCAAGTGGTCGAAGTCGTCCTCCATGTGCCAGGTCAAGTTGCGCTCCAGCATCACGTGCGACCGGCGCAGCACGCGGATGTCGGTGCTGCTCAGCAGACGCTGCCGCGCCATCCGCTGCATCAGAGCTTCCGCTTTCTGAGCAACAAGTCGAGAAAGAATATAGGACAAGCATAAGAGTTAGCGCATACGAGAAGGCTTCAAAATACCTACGAGCTAGCAATGTATCGATCAACCTTAGCGCCTTGAACTGGTCTTGCTTTCAGTCCGATGACGGGGTCGAGCAGCTTCGGGCCTTCAGCAGGCGTCGCAACCTCCGCCTGCTTCTTGTTGAGTGTCTTGTTCAACTTTCCCACTCGATTGTTCATTCCGATCACCTTCCGGCAATTTGGTGCACCACACAGACACTCCGTGATCTCCTGAGCTCATCCAAACCAACTTGTTAGACCTCCAAAACGGTACGAGAGCGTGTCTGCCGCTGAGGGACGTACAGCTTTGCTGAAGGACTCGAACTTGTAGTCGAACGTCAGCTCCTCGCCAGCAACGATATCACGCAGAGCGAAAATGGCGCACCGTTCTTCGCCATTAACGTCCCACTTCTCTACTCCGCAGTTGGGGTCGCAGCTGTGGTTGATGAAGCGTGCCCACCCGCCCATGCGCGTAGCATCAATGACTTCACCACCGCTTAACACCATCATGTAGCGGTGCTTCTCATTATGGTAAAGCTGTCGAGAAGTTCACACGAACAAGTCAGCTTAAACACAACAACAAAATAGCAACTATTTAGGCGCGCACCACTCGTCGCATGTAGTACTCTTGCTCCGTCACAATTTCACCCATGTACTCGCCTACGAACGAGCCTGCCTTGATGTCTTCCAGCAGCTTCATTCCAAGACCTTTGCTCCCGCAAGCAATAAGCTGCGTAGAAGGCATGGCACCACGCTGTATCCTCATATTATCGCATCGATCGCCGCATTTGCAAAACCCTGGTATGCACTCCACCAAAGCCTATGCACATCCACATCCAATACATCAGTCAGTATTGCCTCAACACGTCGTTCTACTCTGCAAACTCTGTTCCTCAGCACGTACCGCGCGATTCAAGCAGTCATCGAGACACCCCATCTCGTTCTCGTCGTTTGGTCGTTCACAAGAGCAAATTGATACTTCGTCCTAACAGGTGCACGCCGAAAAAGGAAACGGGTTATCCCCAGTCAAAGGAAAATTGCAATGTGTCAGATAACCGAAAGGTGGTCGATCAGACGCAGCGGTGCTACCAGACCCAGCAAGTACCTCAGGCAGCGAGCGCTCTTTGCGCTGGACGTAGACATTGTGCTTGATGATCTGGATCTCCGCCAGCGCCACTTCGATGGAGCGTGTCCCCGAGACGCGACTGGCGCGGAATGCCAACTCCTGGCTGTTATCCCTGAGATTCAAACGAGTACATCTCAGCATATAATGCATGGTAAACGATGCAACAAGTACTGCTAGATAGAGCGATATCTCAACTATAAGAAAACGTAGCCATAAAGCCATTATACGTACAGCGAGAGTGCAGACAAGTCACCAGTCGCGTCGTCCTCCTTCGGAGCGGTCTCCTCTTTCATGACCTCGTCCATCGGGAGCTGTAATGCTTTTATGTGGTCGACACCTTCGATGATTATTGGATGAAAATAACTTGATACAATTCAAGATGGACCAATCCAAATCGTCCATTGTGCGATCTCAAAGCGTCACTTGAAGACTATGGAGCTGCTCGCAGACGCGGCGTGGCAGTGGCGCCCCAAGGCGACACTCACGGCTGCGGACACTTGCGACCGATGCTCCGTGTTTGCCTTGCAGTATAGCGACTGCTCTGTGCTCAGAGTGCGCTGGAACACCAATTCACCGGCAAAATTGGCGGAAAAGTCGCGATTTCTTTACCCTCAGACAGACTCGGACCCGCGGGAGCGCGATCTGGAGCTGCACGGACACGCAGAGCGCGTCGTCTGCGTTAAATTATATGACAAGGGCCCTTCCGTTGTGGCCTTATGCTCAGCGTCTCGAGATTGGTGCGTTGCGGCTTGGATTCGCAGGAAATGATGCTGATGCTGACTGATTGGGGGACTGCAGTGTCATTGTGTGGCATCTTGCAGGCGGGTCGCGTGTAGCGCAGTCCATTCTGGTAGAAAACTTGCCTGCAGAGCCAGGATGGATCACGTTTGATGATACGGGAACATTGGTGGCGGTGGCAAGTGAGAGGGATGTGAAGATCTTCGTCATTGAACGGAAAGAGGTGCTGGTCACGCTGGAAGGGCATTTGGCCCGCGTAAGTGTTGCTTCATTTCGAAGATGGTTGCGAGGGAAGTTTTAATGGTTGCACATTTCAATGATGGCTGCTACAGGTTACAAGAGGCGAGTTTCATCCGATCCATCACCACTTGTTGGTCACCACCTCCGAAGATCGTACATTCAAGGTATAACCTGCTGCATGCATACAGGCAGTAGTGTCAGATTGTTGTTGAGATGGCCTAATCGTTGTGTGAGTGTAGATTTGGGATCTATCAGCGAGGACGCTGTGGTTTCAATCGGCCGTGTTGTCGGCATTCTCAATTCTGTCCATCGCGCTCAACCCAGTAAACGGCGACGCTGCCTTCGGCTTTGCCGACGGATCTGTCAAGGTGTTTGCATTGTTGGATAGTTACGCAAAAGAGCTCACTGCATTCAACGTCGAAAACTTCGTACGCAAATCGTTGCGAAGAAAGCGGGTACGATCACAAATTATATGGGCAGCTCATAAAACGTATTGCTGACTGCTGTGCACTCGCGCTCATCCGAAGGAAGTCGAACAAGAGGCGCGTCGAGAGAAGCCTCAAGTCATCAGTTCTCTTCCACCGTGGGCAAGAAGTGAAAAGGCACAGAAATCTTCATCTGGAGTTGGCATACCGTCTAGTTACGGATCTGTGGATGGTGGCGCCCAATCCGATTCAAACGATGAAGATAAAACCAACACGGAGGTTTCTTGCCCGGTGTTGTCGATGAAATACGTGTGCGCGGATCGCACAGTTTCCAGACTTTCAATATCCGGGAAAGAACTGCAGTTCAATAGCCATCATGACCGTGAGTTACTCGACTACAAGCAGTTTCTCGTCGTGGGCGTCCCGGGCTATCTTCTGAGCGTTAATGCTTACTCGTTCGAGATCGGGATTATCCATGACTTCCAGCAGTCTCTCGAAAGGAAGGATACTGTACGACAAGTGCTTGACCCGATTTGTGTTGCAAAAGATTTTTGCTTCTACCACCCGCCACGGTCAGATACTCTCCACTGCGGTGCGGTGAGTGCCTTCCAACCTTGCTTCACAATGCTTCACACTGCTACCCCAACCAACGGTGCTAACAGTCCAAAAACTGGAAACCAAGTAACAGAGGGCGGGACAACAATCGACTACCAGATCCAAGGGCGATCTGCTTCCGACGACAACAATGAAAGAGTGTCCGTAATTCCACGAGGTCCGCCGCCCAAGGACAGCTTGCTGAATATGCCACCGCTGTCAGCAAAGAAGACACCTCCGAAAAGTGCCACAAGCTTGGACAAGCCGGTCACATTTCATACACGGATCAAATCCTCTGGGTATGGTTCCGCTTCAACTCCATTTGGCTCTAGGCGAACACCGCCGAAATCACGGACGACGTCGCGCAAGTCAATCGCCAATTCTCAAGCGAGCAGTGCTTCGTCCACATCGGTCAGTTCCTACTTAAAGGAGTACCCAACGAACTGCGGACTGCTACAGCACTATCAACCGAAGCATGCGCTGCCACCAAAGACGTTGCATCAGAGTGCAATCCTACACATCGAGTACTCGAGTGATGCCAAGTGGCTTGCGACGAGTGGTAACGATCGGGTGGCGCAGGCGTGCAAGTTGCCGTTTAGCCGATTTGGTGGAGAAGGCAACGTGTTTGTCGGCCACGATCAAGCAGTGCGTGCCATCCACTGGAGTCAGAACGATCGAATGCTAGTGACGGTCGGGAGTGACAAGACGAGTCGACTTTGGCTTGCTGACAGCGATGCACCCTCACTCACGCTGCAGGGAATCGCGCCACCTTCGAGTGTTGCTGCTGCTGCAGCCGCGATGGGATCCATGTCGAGTGCCAAGAAAGCCACGAGGCAGGAGGTCGTAGAGGCGCAGTTTTTCTACATGGACAAGTTTCTGCTGTCGGCATGTGGAAACCTCGCGCGGCTGCATCAGTTCGAGCTGGACGAAGTGTACGCTCGTGCGTCGAGCAGCAAGATAAAGCCCGCCAAAAAGAAGAACGACGTTGATGTCCTCGAAAACCAGAGTCAGAAGAAGCGAGTCGCGCAATGGAGCTTCGACGACATGCAAAGTGTGACAAGCCTCGCTTGCGTCAACGGAGCCTTCCTGTCGTCCGTGGCGGTAATTGCGGGGTCGGACCGCTCGCTACGGGTCCTGGACGTCGGTGCCGGTGGTGGAGGGCGCACTGTGCGCGTGGTGCGGGACACACACAGCCGTGCCGCACACACAGTGGCACTGCCTCGACCGACATGCTACGCTAGTCACCCCAGCAACTTCTACGACCTCTTGCTGAGCAGCGCACCGGACAGCACCACGCACTTGTGGGATATCCGAGCCGATAACTGCGTAATGCGCTTTTGTGAGCACGTTAACCGAATGCACACACTGGGCGTTGCCTTCAGCCCGTGCATGCGCTACGTGGCCACAGGATCGGAAGACCGAGCTGCGTACATCTACGACATTCGCACAGGTCGACGACTTGTCAAGCTCAAGGGCCACAGCGATGTGGTCACTAGCGTAGCGTTTAGCCCCATTCACCCGCAGCTAGCTACGGCTTCGTGCGATGGCACTGTTCGCTTCTACAGCAGCACAGGATCGGACTAAGCTTAACTCTTCATCGGACTAACAAGATGAAACTGCGCGGATATATTTCAACACAAAATGCATTAGAACTCATTGGAACCATGCGCATTGCAATGCCAGAGGGCAAGCGCAGACTTCTCGAGGCAGGCAGAAGCCGGCAAGGAAGCTAGCTATAGCCACAACTCATGTCTCCCAGTTCAAAATCTACGGTCGATTTCTGCACTCCTCGAGAAGTCAACCACTAAGTCGAAACGCAGCTAGGTTTACACGCGCACGGCGGGGGAGTTCACGAACGATCCCTCCTCCATGTCAGGGTCGTCGCTCTTGGCCTTGGCGCTGTCCATCAGACCCTTGCGCTCCTTGGTGGCCTTCTCCGCCGTCTCCGTCTCCACGTCGTCGTCCTCGACAGCGTGCTCTGCCTTGGCACCGGCAATGGTGCGCTCCAGGTCCTTCTGAGCCTTGCGCTTACGCATGACGAAGACAACCAGCACGACAATAATGGCAATGAGCGCCACCGTGGCAGAGCCGAAAATGGCAACCTCCTCGCTATCCAGATCCTCAAGTCGAGACAAGAAATCCGTCTGCACAGCCTCCGTATCCGTGGCGGTACCGTTGCTGGCGTGAATGTGCTTCATGGGCTGGGCAAGGAACTTCTTACGTTGCGTGGGGGTCATGCACTCGGGCACCTCCTCCTGGATACGCAGCCAGTTGACAATCTCACCCTCTTCACGGTGTCCGCACTCAGTCAGAAGCAACCGCTTGCCCTCCGGGATGAAGTTCAAGATGAAACGTCCCTGGGTCTCGTCCTCGCCGTCCTTGGTGCAGTTGATGTAGGCCACAACGTGGTACGAGAAGCGTCCGTTCTCTTCCGCCTTCTGCTCCACAGCGTTCATAGTCATGTTGAAAGTGTCGCACACGTCCGTGTCGTTGTAGGAGATGAAGGCGTACAGCGAAGCCTTGATGACGAGCAGCGGAGGGTCGTCGTACACGCTCACCCAGCCGTCCTCGTTGCGCAGATCAATCTTATCAATTTCAGCGCTGCCTTCCGAGGATCCATCAATGATACCCTCGTTCTTGTTGCCCTTGATCTTCTTGTCATTGACGGCGTCGCCAGTTTCCGGCTCGGGGGTCTCCTCCGTCTCCTCAGTCTCCTCAGTAGTCGTCGCCGCCTTCTTCTTCTTGGTGGTCTTCTCTGCAGCTGCAGGAGCCTCCGTCTCCTCTTCAGCCGCAGCAGGGGCAGGGGTGGCGGTGACTTTTTTCTTCTTCTTCTTCGGGGCCTCCGTGGCTTCGACCTCGTCCGCAGCCTCCTTCTCCGCAGCTGATGACTCGATGGCCTTATCTGTCGTAGGCGGCACCGTAGGCTCAGGGGTCGACTCTTTTTTCTTCTTCTTGGTCTTCTTCTTAGGTGCCTCAGTGACGTCGTCATCCTCTTCCTCCTCCGAGGCGGGAGCAGCAGCCAGCACACGCGTCTCGTGCGCAGAGTTGATCATCGCAGCGTCGAACGCCGCTACGTTGCGCTCGCTGTTGATCGCGAGCGTGTTCGCCTCCGTCGTTGACGGCAGCGAGAGGGCCGAGATCGCGGCCGCGGCCAGCAGCGCCACGCGGAACACTCCCGAGATACGCATGGTTAGTAGGTCTCTCTTTCTCCTGTGGGGCTGAAAGCTGGCGGGTCCTGCTGGGCTCGAGGGAAATTCGAGATTGATGGGGACGGCAACGTGGGCGGCTGCGAGCCAAGCCAAGCCACTACGCACTGCACACAGCACAGCAACGTGTCCTCTCTCCGGCGACCAATCAGCACGCGGTGCGGGAACTGAATTCAGGATATGAAGCGACGCAGGGTCCCTCCGGTACTCATCGCGTGGATACCCCAACCACCTTGCGCGGGGACATGTAGTATTGCAGGTCGCACTTACTGGAGTGGAGCGCGGTGCGCGCCGTCCGGCATACAAACACCAAGTGTTTTGGTGGTCAAGTCCGGCGGGGAGAGAGGGGGCGGGGGAGAGGACCGCGAGGGCGATTAGGGGTACAGGACGTGAACAAGGGGACGCTCGGCCAATGCAGTCTCTGCAGAGTTTGCAGAGCTTGCAGAGCAGACACCTGTCACTCGGCCAGCCTTTGGCGATCTATACCTGAGCGCCGTCGCCTGGCGCAGCGGTATGGGTAGACTGGCAAGGACTGGCTGGAGTGGCCGCAACAGCACCGATTGACTGAGTAGTCGCGTCCAGATGGATCACTATATGTATGACGCGCTGTCCGACTGGCTATCGATCTGATTGCAGTGCAGCACGTTGATGTCAACTGTACTGTTTGTTTGGCCACCGCGCCCGCCTTCAATGCTGCAGCATGCCTTCAGGGCAAACCTCCAGTGGGTCTACGTGATTGCAATGCGGAGCGAGATGACAGCACTGTCGCCGCCGCCAAGAAATAGTTACGTGAAGGGAGGTTGCTGCGACTTGGTTGAAGTGAGCGAGCATGAGAGAGAACGCGAACGCGAGCTCGATGAGCGGAGATCGCAGTCGGCGCTTGCTGGCCACGCTCGACGAGACCGGACTTTACACATCAGATCGCCACAATGCAACGACGCGTCAACACCCAATCAGTGCGCGCTGCGTGGCAAAAGCTCTCGTACTTAGCCGAGACCGCATGAAGCCATGATGAGAGCGAGGATGTGAAAGGTCGTACGCCCGCGCTGCATGCCACCATGGCCAGAGCGGAAGATCAGGCGGAGAGCGCGAGCGACGACGACCGGGGACGTCTGAACGGCAGCAGCGATAGCGATAGTGACTCCG
The DNA here is from genome assembly GCA_001314375.1 of Phytophthora podocarpi. Taxonomy (NCBI): domain Eukaryota; phylum Oomycota; class Peronosporomycetes; order Peronosporales; family Peronosporaceae; genus Phytophthora; species Phytophthora podocarpi. The sequence continues at coordinate 25,310 of LGSN01000028.1, forward strand.
GGAGCGGATACAACTCCGGCAGCAGCGACGGCACCGAAGAGGACGAGGACAACGAAGATGTGGAGACCGTGGCCGCCGCCGCCAAGAAGCAGCGCGTGCACGCGGACATTGACGAGATGCGGCGCATGATGTCCGACATGGACGCCATCAAGGCGCGTCTGCGGCAGCGCTTCGCTGCCGAACGACAGGCGAGGCTGGAGCGACTCGAGCGCGAAGATCGGGAGCGCGAGGTGCAGGACGCGGCTTGCCGCAAGGCCGAGGAAGAGACTCGCAGGCGACAGGTGGAGGCGAGCGTGCAGACGGAGCCCATTGTCACGCAACAGCAGACGAATGTGTCGCAGCAGAGCGCGTGTCCACCACATCTCGCCGATGGTACTGTTGCCACTGCTATTAGTGCTACTGGTGCTACTGCTGCTCTGCCCGCGGTTGATGGAGACACGGGGTTCGCTGACGCAGCTCCAAATAAACCTAAGCCAGCTGGATTAAGATTATACGATCTGGTGAAAGCGTCTGGATTTGGCTTGTCGCGGAGAGCGCCCTCCCCCGTTCGCCAAGCAGATCCACCGAAGGTGTTACCTACGCGCTTTTCCAGCGAGCATGTGCGAGTATCTCCAGCGCGGCGGCAGCAGTTCTACGACGAAGAACGGCAAGATTCCGCTGCGGAGCGAGACTGGAGTGGTGGTGACTCGCGATTGGAAGACAGCGTTGTTGGTGACGGTGGAGACGACTACAGCGGCCGGCGTGCTTCGCACCTCAGTGCAAGCTCCAATCCAGCGCGCAGTAACTTGCAACGGTCAACACACGAGCACTCGCTGCCACCTTCGCACCATTACGACGAGAACTCGGCATCTGTGAGCAACAGCCTCGTCTCGTCCGACGCTGGCAAGCAGTCCGCAGTCTTTTCGGACCTGATCCAACGACATGACCACAAGTTCAACGCGGCCGCCCTGCTCAACACTGGGAAGAGACCGCAGTCATCTACCGCCAAGGACGACGACAAGACGGACGAACAGCGAGAGATGGAGGCCATTCAGAACCTGCTCTTTGGACGAAGCGTCCATCGATGAGAGCGGACCTCTGTCGGTGGTACAGGTCATATGGCTACACGTTACGGACGCTTCTGATTGGCTTGAGAAACATCACGCAACTTCAATTTACCTGTTATACTCTATTCCTCTGAGTTCGTATCTCTGTGCTGCAGAGCCAAATCTAACTGAAATCACCTGTCTATTCGCATACTGCGTCGTGATTCGACATAAATCTGCACGTGTCACGCCCCAGGAACTGGCGGCAGTCATTTGTTCCAGAGCCACCATGGCCGAGTTTGTGGAGATGATCCTCGCCCAGGTGCGTCGTCCTGCTCTTTGCCGTCTCCTGCTGCATCGCACAGTGTCGTGGATCGTCTATTAACTCTTTTTCTCGCTGCTTCTCGTGGCGTTTTCCGACTCTTTAGCTGATTGGCAACATCTCGACGGCGCTGATCCTCGTTCTCATCTACTTCAACTTCCTGCTGTTCGAGAACTACCTGCGGCTCATTGTGTGGGCCATTCTGTGCAGCCAGGCGCTGCGCCAGGCCAAAAACAACGTCGTCTCGGTGCTGCAGTACCTCAGCGACGACGACGACGTGGACCGCTACGTACGGAGAACGACACAACAATGAAGTATAACAGAGTGAAACCTAGGGAGGCTAACGAGTTTGTCTCTCGCTGTGTGGCTATTGACAGGGCTTCTTGACGTGCGTGTTCTCCAAGTCGGCGGAGATCTTCATCAGCCATCCACACGACGGGTCGCGTCGCACCGCCAAGGAGCTGTTTCTCAACTACGGAATCTTCCTGTTCTCGCTCATTGGCGCTGTGTCCATCTGGATGCGCATGTACTCGTGGGTGTCGTTTCTGAACGTCATCATTGGCTTCTGGATCGCGGCGCTGAGTCTCATCAAGATCCTGGATCGACGGATATTTTACTACCGCTACTTCTTTTCGGACGAGGTGCTCGTGTCGGTGCTGCTTATCCTCGGCTTCTTCATCACGGTAAGACTCGTGGATTAAATTGATGATGCTGTTGCTTTACAGTGCTCACTTTCTGACTTGTTGGAACTGGTGAACAGGGAGCGTTCGTCATTCTCTTTCTCGGCACTGAGAGCTACCTCGAAGGAAGTCGCGCAGCTACCGACTTGTCTGACTGGGTGCAGGACAATTTTATCAATGACGAGCGCACGCGACAAGTGTGGAGCGAGCAGGTTGAGAACAGCCGCGCGATGATCTCGCAAGCCATCAGTAGCGTCGAGAACAACTACAACGACACAATGTGGTGGCCACCTCTTAAAAGCTTGGTGAAGACGTATTACGTGGACGCTAAGTCAAGTGATGGGAACGGTACCTCGCATGCATCGCTCTTCTCCAGACTAAGCCTTCCCGAAAATATGACGCTGGTGCAGGCAGTGACTTTCGCGTACTCAAAGGTGGACTCGGTGAACCTGACGTCAGTGCAGCTCACCGACTGGACATCGAAGGGGTTAGAAGTTAGCAGCATCGCCGTTGGATCGGTGGCACAACTGGTTTTCCTCGTGTTCACGCTGGTGATTGCGTTTGTAAGTCTCGGCATCCGGTCGTTCTTCTTCATTTCGTCGCTGTTTTATCTACTATGCACGAACTGGGATCCTATCGAGAGGTTTGTTCAAGACCTGCTACCGATACAAGTCGACAAAAGGCCAGAAGTTGTCAGGTCTCTGCGGAAGGTGATTGAGGGCGTCTTCTTCCTGCCACTGAAGATGGCGAGTATTCACGCGATTGTGACGATGGTCTCCTTCACAATAGTGGTGCGTATACCCCGAGTTATTTTCCGTGTTCGTCGTTCTACGCCCTTATTGCACACACCGCTTTGTTCTGTGTGTTCACCGTACAGAATGCTGACTTCATGTACCTCGCGACGACAGTCACCTTCTTCATTTCGATCGTGCCAATCATTCCCCCGTATTTGGTATGTGTGCCGTGGGTCATCTCGATCGGACTCACGACATCCATCGTGAAGGCTCTTGCCCTCGTTGTGGTTCAGTATGTGGCTTTCACCGTGCTGGATGAAATGCTCTATGAAAAGAGCATTGTGGCACTCAATTCTTACGTATCCGCATTGAGTGTGGTGTTCGGCGTCTATGTGTTTGGTTTTGAGGTGAGTTGAATAGGCGAATATGTTCTTCCTATCTGGCGTACACAATCTGTCTTGTATCGAGTAAGGCCCTACTGATTTATCTGCTTTTGCGTGTCAAAGGGTGTCATATTCGGGCCGTTAATCGTGTGTGGAGTGACGTTTGCATACGACGTGTCGAACCACGGCATCCAAGCTGCACAAGATGAGTATGGAAAATCCGACGAAGCAAAACAAGACAGTTTGCTGGACGGCAGTGATGACGAGGAATCACAGAGTACAACGTCCTCGTTTGACGGTGGTGATCACGAGAAGGACAAAGCGTCTAGCAATCACTCGGAGGAGGATGCTGACCAAGGAGCGAACACCAACATCTTCTCGAATGCAGTGTACCGCGTAATCTCGGGCCCGCTGGTGGATCGTGTTCGCCGCCGTCTCTCAATTGATGTAGCCACAGAAGGGTCTGCGTGCGTGACCTTGGTTGTAGAGGGCATGAAAACCACTCGGAAAGTTCGTTTCGTCGTGAACAAGTCGTGGACGCAAAAGGCACTCCACGACAATATCCGTCGAATGCTGCACGTCCACAGTGTCGAATGTAAGTTTATACTCCTGCGTCACGCTCGTGTTGGATACTATTGCGGTGCTCAGTTAACGCTTTTATAATGTTGCAATTTGTGTAGCTATCAGCACCGCAGATGGAATTGAGGTGTTGTCTCCGCTCCACATTATGGCCGATGAAGTACTGCACGTGAAGGTGCGATCAAAGCATCGGTTGCATCTGCACTCGGACCCATACTCGGAATCGCGTGGACGAGTGTCCTTCCCCGTTCACACCCTATCTACATCATATCACGGGATTCGGACCAGCATTCCTACGCTTCCGCAGCCAGGAAATCGTGATGGACTGGGAACGAAAAGCAATGGGACGCCTCCCCCTCTGGCGAAGCTAAAACGATCCGGATCTTTGAGCCCCACAGTCGGGATCACGCATGGTGCTACAGCAGCGCAGCGTCAAGTTCATGAACGCCTACAGCGCAAAAGCGGAGAGGCGTCCATCCAGTTTAAGGGGAGCATGAAGAGGAGGAGCAGCTATAGTGGAGTGGCTGCGTCAACTGAAGGCTCCGTCCAGTCTCCATCCGGTCGGAGTTCCATGAGTAGTTCACCTTCTCGCGAGAATCCAGTTCGCCAGTCCATTCTAAGTCCACTGTCTACCAAACGGTTGCCTTCGTCGAAGTCGTCGTTAGCGCAAGATTACAAGGTTTTATGGCCTGACGAGAACTTTTACACAGGAAAAGGGAAGGGGTCTTCAACTGATGGCGGGGAGGGTGTAAGCAACGCGGATGCCTCCGCTGAGGTGAGCAGCACATTGGATCTGCCGTCTCCCGCAAGTGTAGGATCTGCGAAGAAAGGGACGCCGAAACTAAACTTTGTGGACTTGAGCGACTCGGGAAGCTTTTCGACATCCCCTGTCTCGTGCGACGCCAGTAATTCCTTTGGTGGCCCGGATGATGACAACGATACAGACGAAGACAATGGTGCAATTGATACAACACCGGACGTGAAGCCGCTAGCAAAACCCAACCGCAAAATATCATTGAAGACACACCAAGGAGCCAAGCTGATCTTTTCGCCGCTTGCAGTCGACCCGAAGAAGGTACCAGCAAGAAGTTACTCATCGTCAGAAGAGAGTGCCGATGAGGACAAAAAGAAAGAGAAGTAAGCAACACTGTCACCCGTCTCGGTTTATGTAGGAACAACGAATACAGAATTTGAACTCTTATCGGCGCTAATGGTTCGTACAACATCTTCGCCAGTAAGATTGGGCGCGTGAAGAAGCACATACGGCAAGTGCTGATACCTCGCTGTAAATTCATACCATCAGGCCCGCAAGTCGCTGCTTTTTTTTCTTGAGGACGGCGATCTCTTCGTCAAACTCGCTCATTATCTCCGGGTCATTTTCCGTCGCCCGTTCTCGATAGAGCGCACGCAGACGATCGCACACAATCGTCCAGGTTTCCATATCCATTCGTTGCTTCTCGCGCATGGCCCGCTCCTTTTCCCACGCTGCCTGTTCAGCTTCTCGTTGCTCGCGCTGCTTTAGTAGTTCGAGCTCTCGACTGGCAATTTCAGAGCGCACTGAATCGCCATCAGAATCCTTTGGTACTTCGACGTCGTTGATATTTTGTTTTTGGCGTTTTACCACAGATTCAGCAACTGGAACTTGAGAGCTTACTGGCCATCTTGCTGCAACAGCTACCACGTTTTGCGACTCAAAGCTTGCGTTGTTTCGTGTCTCGGTGTGCGGCACAAGAAGAGAATGCGATTCGCGGTTCACTGGAGTGCTTTCTTCAGGTGCACGTGAGAAGGAAACATACGATCCACTTTCGGAACGTTGGCGTTTTCCGCGAGTCTCGCGTAGTGCAATCTCCCTTTGGATGCTACGGGCATCGAGTACTTCTTGGGGCACGATCGATCTTTTATCCCGTTTCCAGTTGACCAGTTGCCTAAACTTGGTCTTGATCCCTGTAAGATTCCTCTGCGCACGATCGTTCGGGATGGCATGGTTCATGCGGTACAACTGTAGCACTTGCTCCCAACCAGTCGGTCCCGACGGTAAAACCTCTTTAAGGCACTTTAGTAGTGCCTTTAAGTCCGAATGAGTATATCCTTCTGATCCAACAGCTCTTCCACCACGTCGAGGCTCAACAACAGAACTCTTGTCTCCATCTTCACTGCGCGTAGTACTGACTTCAGGTCTGTTCGCCGTTTCCGTACGTGTAACAATGATCTCGGTCTCGTCAGCACTTATTTCTTCCGAATCCGCAACACTTCTGCTCACCCCCACCACCTCCTCCATCTTCACATCTTCCAGCGACGCATCGTCCTTCGCCATCTTAATCATCTTGGCAGTGTCCTTCGTCAGCTTAACCATCTTGACATTAATTTCCCTAAGGACAGCCAGAGCTTCAGTCACCTCAACTCCCGGCACATCGTTCTTGAGCAAATTCCGGAATCTGCTTTTAAGCGAGACTCCGTCCCTGCTGAGCCTGTCGTTGGACACTGCATAGACTCTGCTGTACTCCTCTGAAACTTGCTCCCAATCCGACCTGTCCACGGGCACAATCTGCCGAACAATTCTCAGTATGGCCTGCGAATCTGCGGACGAGAATCCCTCGGCGCCTCGTGCTCGGCCTCCTCGTCGTTGGAGCCACTTGCCGGCCTCCATTTTGGCCTCGATCAGGTCCAGAATACCCCCAGCCTCCTGCACCTCCGGGCGTTCACTCACTCCGGGTCTGAAGCTCCGCGCCAAGTGCTTGAACTTGACCTTGAGCGAGTTAGTGTCGCGTTGCGAGCGCGTGTTCGGAATCGCGTGCGTCTTGCGGTACTCGTCCAGCACCTGGTCCCATTCTTTGGTGTTCGTCGGCACCACATCCTTCACACACCTGAGCAGCGCCAATATGTCTTCCCTGTGATAGCCCTCGGCGCCGCGCACGCGTCCGCCGCGACGCTGCGGTAGACTCATTGGACGTTCGTTCGGATCTGGAGGAAAAATTGTGTCGGTTTTACGTTTGCTTCTATATTTTTTGATTTTAGTCCAACAGTCCATTATAGCCCTGTTATAGTCCTCTAGATTGACACACATTTGATCCCAATGGTACTGCTTGGCTTCGAAGATCTGGAGGATGCGGCGGCGGCAACGGAAGCGTTGGGTACCAACCAGGAGCTTGCGAGCCGTCGACAGGCGCTATTGGATGACCCGGTCATGGTGGTGACGCGTGAGAGTGGTCTGGCGAGTGTTCATGTTTTGTCGGAAGAGATGGCGTTCGTGGCTCCGGCGGTGCATGGCGTGGATCTGGTGGCTTCAGACGACGCCACCACTTGCTCCATTGTATTGCTAATCGGTGACGGTATCGTGGCAATAGCTCACTTGAATTTGGAAAATCAAATGGCATTTTTCTTGAAGAAATGGGAGAGTTTGGTGCATTCTGTGCCGTCTCGGGTGGCCGTTGCAGGGGGATACGACGACGAACGCGGGATAGCTAATCCAATCTCAGCAGATATCCTTCAGATACTGATCAACAGCGACGCTGTATACGACGTGCAGCAATTTGTGACGAGCAGGTGGAACACCAAGCAGACCGACGACGGAGTGATGCAGCCTCGCACAAGGGGGATAGGCTACTTCCCTGCTGAAGACGCCTTTCACCAAGTCGAGTTTGAACCTGAGGCCAGGCTGCCGTTAATCCCCTTGAGATTCGCTGGAGTGTCGCCTCATATACTTCATCTGCTGTTGTGGTGTGTCGAGAAGGAAAAGCCACTGGAGGTCACGGTTGGACCATATTGGGGCACACTACTCTCCCCGGAAATATGCTCCTACATGCTGGAATTGGACGACGATGAATTGTTGCCGAGAATTTCCACCTCGCCATTTGCAGAGGGCCCCAAGTTTCTTCATGACATGAGGGACATGCTCCAGTACATCAGCAACTGCTCGCTTCGTAGTTTGGGCGAGACGTTGGTGCTGACGCTACCTACAACGAGACAGCAAGACGTCAACTCTTCGGAAACGTCTAATTTTAGGCGATGAGCCTTAGAAGCGCGGGCACGAGTATTGCGCTGCCACTGTGACGATGGAGCCAAGCTTCGTGGCGAATCCGTATGTCCAAGCCTCGGCACCATCAAGCCATAAGATTCGAGAAATACTGGACCGCGAAGAGGCCTCATATGAGGCTTGGCGAAAAACACGCAAACCAGTTCGACTCCCGTACGCCAGTCTGAAACTTAACAGCCCACTTAAACCGCTGGTTAATTCTCGTCATGATTTGAGTCGAACCAAGTCCACCAAGGCGATGCAATGTACGCCTAAAAGATCTGAAGCTTGTTCAAAACCGAGCTCTGAAGTGGATGGACACAGCAGGTCTCATTCTCAGCCAAAGGTAATGGCCCTGAACAAATTTGTGAAACGCAAGGATGCATTGATCACTGGGGGGGTTACTCGATCAGCAGAAGTACTTCCCAGCCTGGTTGGTGAACAAGTTGCTCGACAAAAACAAGTGCAGTTTAACCAAGGAGCTGATCTTCCGAACAAGCCGTCCGAGGGTGTAATTACCTCTAGCATTGCTCCACGAAAAGCAACGCTAACGAAATTTCAGCACTATCTGTACGATTTTCACTCTCGGCAGGTCTTCTCTTTCTCAAAAAACGAGGCGGACGAATTTGAAGATGCAATGAAATCTGAAAATGCTGAGAAACAATTAGTCTGTAGCGATACAGTACATGTAGATGGCGATCTTGGTGGAGGTATGGACAATGAAGGCAATTCCTCTGCTAGATGGAATAACCCTTCTGAAAACAATTCCCGACAAGAGTCGCATGTTCGCCAAAGTGCGTGCTTGCTCAGCGGCTTGAATTTCTTGTGTGGAGCCGACTATGATACGATTTTTAACACCGACTGGAAATTGAGTGAAGCAGAGAAGACTGTGCGAGATGCTGTGGATCGAAAACGAATCCATGAGATTTTGAGGAGGGCATACCGTATGTTGCTGTGGTTCTTTCGCTACTACGCTGGTAACGCTGGTAACGCTGCTTATGCTGTTGCATCGGAATGCCGAACTGGAACGAGTACGGTGACAGCTCTGGGGGAGGGGCTATTTGAGATACCCAGTCGAGTCCGTTTGCTAGAAGACTTAAACGTCCAATGTGTCGATGGGGCAAGATTTGATGTTACCGATTCGCCATTGAAGCGAGAGGGCCTAATTACTTTTCTCCTTAACGTCGCGCGGATGATGTGTGCGCATTCATCAAATCCAAACCGTTTGAAAATGGTTATCAACGAAGGTATCGAAATGTCTGATGCTGTAAAAACACTCGTGCGCGATCACTTCGGCGTATTTGCGCAGGTTCAAGACGTGGAGCACTTTCGTTCTCTTTTTCTCCGCAAACCTGAGGCATTTGCGAGGATGACCAAGAATTTCCGTGTTGCCAATGGTGTTGGAGTTCCTCGAAGGCTTCGTGCCATCATCGAGACACACAAAACCGTGCTGACCAACTTCTTTGATGAGCTAGTCAGCACTGGAGCTATTACGCGCAGTGGCGGTGGAAATGACAGAACCAAGGGCCAACAACGGCAGCGGGGCAATGGCATTGAGTGCACGCAGTTCCTCTCTACGCTACGAGCCATTAACTTGATCACAAGTAGAGGCTCCGCAACGGGCACAGCCAACGCAAGCGCTGGTGATGAAGCAGCTGCCGGTGGCCCCAGTGGTGTTGACGAAGTTCGTGCTGTGCGTATTTTTCTCTCTTGTCTTCCCTTGACAACGGTTGAGAGCACCGAAAATGAAGGTGTACACGCAATAGCCACTGCTACAGTCACCAGTAGTACGGTTAGTTTCGAGCCCCGAGGGCTGGCGCTGTCGCAATTCATAGAAGCGCTGCTACGGGTGGCGTTCACGTGGAAGGAACTCCAGATCTGTCACGGAGGTTTTGACGTGTGCCCCAATCAAATGACATCGGATTGTTGCCAGTGCAACCTCGACTCGACTCACTACGCGTTCGATGTCTTTGATGATGCGGCTGAAGAGATCTTCACGCGTATTCACGCCTACCTACTCAAACGGGCTCAGCACCGGGCAAGCATGAAAATGAAATCGATGGAAATGAAGTCGCATCGCTCACTCCACTCACTTGTTGCAATGACAGCTGCACATAGAGCCCCGACACGCTTGTTGCCAGTAGATGAGGCAACATCGACGTACGATGCTGGAACGTAGGCATTCCAGCTCACGATGGAAGATAACGCCACTATTTTTATGAGCGCCTGCCCAACATCTCTGTATTGCTTGAAGCGTCATCATAGCAAGAGGTAAAACCAACGAAGCAAACAACGACGACTCTCAAGCGCCCATGGCTCCAGCACCGAAGTTTGAAATCCCTGATGTCGACACAAATCCTTTCAAGATGGCTGCTGTCGGTAACTTGCAGCTGTTGAAGACGCTGGTGGAACCAAAAGAGAACGCTGAAGGCAAGGCGCCTGCACCGCTGAACGTGAATGCGAAGGATCCGTACGGGTGCACGCCGCTGATTTGGGCAGCTCGGAACGGCTATATGGAAGTAGTGGACTATCTCGCGGCCCATGGTGCCGACCTTGAGGTCACCAGCTTTGGTGGTCTTCGCGCAGTGCACCATGCTGTCAACCACTCGAGGTTGACCATCGTTGAGCGGCTAATCCAACTCGGCGTCAGTGTCGACCCTAAGGACGACGCTGGTAATACGCCACTCCACTTTGCTGCTTCGCGTGGCATCCTGAACCCGATTCTGCTGCTTCTGAACGCCGGCGCCAAGGTCAACGTCACCACTGCGCAAGAGGTCTCTCCACTCATGAAGGCTGTATCAGCAGGCCACATCACCGCCGTCGAGAAGCTTCTGGACAACGAGGCGAACCCCAATCACGTCAACACCGAAGGCAACGTAGCCCTCCACCTCGCAGCTCGTGGCGGCTTCAATTCCATCGTGAAAGTGCTGCTGGATGCAGGCGCCACTTCAATGATGCGGAACAAAGCTGGCAAGACTCCCGCTGAGGTGGCCTCTTCGTCCAGCATTGCCAAGATGCTAGGATAGATAAAGTACCGTAGCAGATCGGAAGCCCGACAATGATAATGGTCACTGCAACAACAGCTCAATACTTTCCCCAATCTACAACTTGTGTACCGGTATCCACATTTTTGTAACGGTTGTCGCAATACAAAAACACAGTGTTGCATACTGAAACCCAGTCATGGGCGTATTGCTATCTGAAACCCATCTTTAGCTCCCCAATTGGCGAGTCACTGCTGCACTCACCCTCTACCTGGCGCAACGATGGCGGCACCGCTCGGACTCGAGACCAAGGCCCAACGTGGCATCTTCGTCACGTACATGGGGCTCTGGGTGAGCTACGGGATGCTGAACGAGCTGGCTAAGCGCCAGAGCGTGCGCTTTAACTCGGCCTGCGCGGTGGTGCTCCAGTCGCTGCTCAAGCTGCTGCTGGCCAGCTACATGTACCTGACGTCGGACACTCAAACGACGGAGCCGCTGGGCAATCGCCTTCGCTTCATGGTGACGCAAGCTCAAGAACACCGCAACCTCCTCCTGCTCTACTTCATCCCGTCGGGACTCTACGTCGTCTACGACGTGTTGTCCTACGTCAACCTACGCGCGTTCGACGCCGCGACCTACTTCTTACTGCTTCAATTCCGGCTTGTGGTAACGGGTATTTTGCATCAAATAATGTTCTCCAAGAGACTAAACCGGAATCAGTGGGTCTCGTTGGGGGTAACTACTGTGGGGTGTGCCATCAAGACATTGGGCTCGCAAGACCCCAACGGTTCTGCCAAGTTGGGTGGGAATGGCAACGGTCCTACGCTCATGGCCTACGGACTGTTGATGGTGCAAATGCTCAGCAGCACATTTGCCGGCGTGTACAATGAAGTTCTCCTCAAGAAACAAGCTTCGATCTCAGTGAACCTGCAGAACGTCTTCATGTACATCGACTCCATTGTCTGCACGATGGCGATGCTGGCTCTGGGTCTTACAGGTCAGACAGCTCAAGAAGCTCTCACGACTGCCAACTTCAGTGTGCTGTTTTCGCCTTTCGTGCTGCCGATGGTGCTCATCATGTCGGGCATTGGCGTAGTCACGAGTCTCTTTCTCAAACAATTGGATTCCATCCGCAAGGCTATTGCCAGTGCACTGGAGCTGGTTTTCCTGCCGCTGCTTAGTGCGGTGCTTTTCGGACAGCCGATTACGTTGTACACGGTGGCTGCAGTTTGCTTCGTGGGCTTTGGAGTCTACATTTACTCGTTACCGGTCGAAACCACAGCTATGACTGGACTGCCCCAGTACACCAAGGTGGCGTCGGGTGAAGGAGACGAAGAAGAGAACGACAGCGCAGATACAGTTGCTGTCAGTGAGACGAACTCCACCAGCAAGCTTGCTTAGAATTAACTGCAATACACTATTTCGCCCTCATTATTAGTCTTTTTTCTTCCGTCTGGGCATGTACTCGTAGAAGAAGGTCGGCAGCTTCTGGTAGATCGTGAACTCGTCTGCGACGTCGTGCACCTTGACGTCTGCTTGTTCACAAAATAGTAAATGTAAGCATCAACTAAATAGTGTCGTACTACTATTAGCATAGTAAATTTGTGTCCAACCGCTGGTATTTTGTCCCTGAGCTGTGGTGCCCATAGGCGACGTGTAGAGCTCCCCGATCTCTTTACCGTAGCGGTCCCAGAGCACCATTATGAGGAACAGCAGGAAGAGGAAGAGCACCACCAATGCACTCAATATTTGGAGCTCCAGAGGGATACTCAGACGCGCAGAAGCCCCCAACAACTCCTTCACGTTGCCAGGGAGCTCCATGTGGACGCGGGAGGCGGCCGCTGCGACTGCACTCGCCGCGGGCGTCGCCACGTCCATCGCTGGCATTTTGTCCAATTTTGTGTCGTGTATTGTGATATAGTGTGGTGATTTGCGTGGAAATAGTCCAAGTCACATTTTTTTAGTCGTTGAAGTGAATGGCAACTGTCTAACGTTAGCTTTGAGCTTTGCCGTAGAACATCTTGCCTGGGTTCATGATATCCTGAGGATCCAGAGCCTTTTTGATGGTGTGCATCACGTCCACGCTGTCTCGATGCTCTATCGACAAGTAGTTCATTTTTCCAAGACCGATGCCGTGCTCGCCCGTGCATGTTCCTTCGTACTCCAGTGCACGCTCCACCAGGCGACTCGAGAAGCTCTTGACCTTGCTCATAAGCTCTGGTTTGTCCTGGTAAAACGGAATCATCACATGGAAGTTGCCATCTCCAACGTGACCGACGATCGCTCCAAACAAGCCGGTCTCCTTGAGATCCGCTTGCGTCTCCACAATCACGTCTGCCAACTTCGACGGGGGTACCGCAACGTCGGTGACAAGTCCGCGACTTCCTGGCATTTGACTCTACAATAACGCACAGCAGTTGTTGGTATCAATTTCAAAGGCAATCATCGAAGGGTTAATATCATACCAGCGTAGCCCACCAAGCAGAGTGGCGTCCACTCCACAGCTTCTTCCGCTCTTCTGCACTCGTCGCCAGCTCAATGTCTTTCGCCTCGAAATCGTTGGCGATCTCCACCACGATGGAACTCTGTTCTTCCACCTCGCCAGGAGAGCCGTGGTGTTCGATGATCAAGGATGGGCGCACAGGGTTGTCCAGCTTCGAGTACTTGTTGATCGCTTTCACGGCATTCTCATCCATTAGCTCCATGCGTGCCACTGGAATGCCCATCTGCATGACCGCAGCGCACGTGTCAACCGCATCTTTCATCGTATTGAACGAGCAAATCATCGTCTTCTCCGCCTCGGGATTGCCAAAGAGTCGAAGTTCAGCCTGGAAGCCGCGTAGAGTTAGAATTGCTCATCAATGACACAAACTTGATCAATGCTGCCGCACTAACCTCAGTGACGACAGCGAGGGTACCCTCCGAGCCGATGATCAAGCGCGTGATGTCATACCCCGCCGAGGATTTCCGCGTCTTGGAGCCGGTCTTGATGATTCTTCCGTCGGCCATGACAGCGGTGAGAGCCATCACATTCGTCTTCATGTTACCATAACTACACGACAGATTAGCCACAGCCACAGCAAACACAGGAAAACAGCAGAGATCGCACCGAACGGTGGTGGTGCCCGATGCATTGGTACTGATCATGCCACCGATGCTGGCGTTGGCACCTGGGTCCACAGGGAAAAACAATCCCGTAGCTCGCAGATCCGTGTTTAACAGCTCTCGTGTGACACCAGCCTGTACTCGGCAGCTCATGTTTTCTGGTTCCACCTAGACAGCAACAAGAGACACAATCCTTTGATTAACTTAGATCACTAATATCTTCTGCACGAGTAGCTATGTATCATGGCAGACTTTGAGAATCTTGTTCATTCCTGTCATGTCAATGGAGACACCCCCAAACGTAGCTGAGATGTGTCCTTCCAACGACGACCCTGCACCAAACGGGATGACAGGAGTGCCATGAGCTGCACAAATCTTGATCACCTTCGAGACCTCTTCGGTCGACTCTACAAAAGCGACAGCGTCGGGAGGAATGACCTTGTGATACGACTCGTCCGTGCCATGTTGCTGCATTCCAAAGGCACGCTCGCATTCGTTAATTCCCACTGCATCCCGCCACAAAGGGGGAAGCAAGTACCTCAAGCATGGAACGAGAGGTGGACAGACGATCCCCCAGCAGCTCCTTCAACGCCGAGATGGTCTCGGGCAACGCAGTTCGCCGCGTGCTCAGCAATCGACTCGGAGAAGCCGCTGCAAGAAGAGGGCGGTGCGAAGCAACGGAGACCAGTTGACGCCACATTGCGACAGAATTTAAGAATGACTACAGCTCGGATAGCGTGATGTGCGGAGGGCACCTTCCGGTTTACGGCCGGGATTCGTATGCATGATGTGTGTACAAGAGCAACTTCAACTGCCTTAAAGCTCATGCGGACGAAGCAGAAGCTGCCATGTCGGTATTGCTCCGAGGTGTTGTTAGCCCCTGGTTCCTTCAAGGCTCAAAATTGGGATCTAACGTTACATGTGGTCTTCCCGTAGAAAATCTTGCCCGGGTTCATGATGTCCTTGGGGTCCAGCGCCTTCTTAATCGTGAGCATCACATCCACGCTGTCGCCGTGCTCCTTCGACAGGTAGTCCATCTTGCCGTTGCCGATGCCGTGCTCACCCGTGCACGTGCCCTCGCACTCGATTGCGCGGTTCACGAGACGGTCGGAGAAGTCGCGCACCTTCTGCATCAGCTCCGCGTCGTCCTGGAAAAACGGCAGCATGACGTGGAAGTTGCCGTCGCCGACATGTCCGACGATCGTGCCGAACAGTCCAGACTCCTTCAGGTCTTCCTGCGTCTCGACGATGACGTCCGTCAGCTTGGCGAACGGCACAGCGACATCCGTGGACAGACCGCGGCTGCCAGGCATTTGGCTCATAGTAGCATACCAGGCGGCGTGGCGGCCGCTCCACAACTTCTTGCGCTCTTCAGCATTAGTGGCAAGCTCAATGTCCTTAGCCTCGAAGTCGTTGGCGAGTTCCACCACAACGGCGCTCTGCTCCTCCACTTCACCGGGCGAGCCGTGGTGCTCAATGATCAGCGACGGCCGCACAGGCGTCTCCAGCTTGGAGTATTTGTTGATAGCCTCCACCGCGTTCTCGTCCATCAACTCCATACGCGCAACGGGGATGCCCATCTGCATGACAGCCGCGCACGTGTCGACAGCATTCTGAATCGAGTCAAACTGGCAAATCATCGTCTTCTCAGCCTCGGGGATACCGAACAGACGCAGCTCAGCCTCCGTGACAATGCCAAGCGTACCCTCCGAACCAATAAGCAGGCGGGTGAGATCGTAGCCAGCAGAAGACTTGCGGGTCTTGGAGCCCGTCTTGATGATGCGTCCGTCAGCCATGACGGCAGTCAGAGACATGACGTTCGTCTTCATGTTGCCGTACCGCACCGTAGTGGTGCCTGACGCATTGGTGGAGATCATTCCACCGAGAGTGGCATTGGCACCCGGGTCCACTGGGAACATGAGGCCTGTAGCACGCAGATCCACGTTGAGCTGCTCACGAGTGACGCCAGCCTGCACCTTGCAGCTCATGTTCTCCGGTTCGACGTTCAGGATGTTGTTCATGCCTGTGAGGTCAATCGAGACACCGCCCTCGGTGGCGGAGATGTGGCCCTCGAGTGAGGAGCCCGCGCCAAAGGCGATCACGGGCGTGCCGGCGGCCGCGCAGATCTTGACGACCTCCGAAACCTCCTCCGTGGACTGCACGAAGGCGACGGCGTCAGGGGGAGCCACTGCGTGGTAAGACTCGTCCGTTCCGTGTTGCTAAAGGGGCCACAGAAGCACGACGCCACTTGTTAGAGCAGGAACCATGGCGATTAAAAGGATAGTGGCGATCGCTGGGTGTTCATAAAGACGTACGCACCTCCAGAACTGACGTGGCAGTCGAGAGGCGGTCGCCCAGCAGCGCCTTGAGCGCCGAGAGTGTATCCTCGGACGGCATGCGGCGCGTGCTCATGAGGCGGCCCTGTTGGCTCAACAGGAGGGACGAGCGCGCAGCACTGAGGCGCGCGGAGTTGGCGACGAAGCGGCTCCACATCTTGAGGCTTGGTGTGAGTATCGAAGAATGAGACGATGAAGATGACATGCACCCCCAAGCAGAAACCATTTTTTTGCTACATGCGACAACGTGAATGAAACAGGACTCTCGGCAACGTAAGAATCTGGTTTGAGCAACATAGGGAGAGAAACCTTCTATATCTGATAAATTATAAAGTATTTTAAACAGGAAATTGAAAATGAAGGTCGGACGACAAGCATTGTATTTCCGATTAGAAATCGATCCATACCTGAGCAGTAATTTTTCACCCCTCCCTACATCTTACGTTGCAATGAAAAAAGAAACGTGGTTTAAGTTGCCATAATCCGGCGGGCCCGCAATCCATCCCAATCGCAGTGGCATGCTCTGCTTAGTCGGACAAGTTTGCCTCTTGCTGATCGTAGCCAAGCAAACGAGCAAGCAAGCAAAACTGGTGTTGGGTGGAGCCCCCTCTGGCACTGGAGCGATGACCAGCGTGTGGATCGTTTATTCAAGGTGGCTCCACCCTCATTGCGCAATTGGACGAGAGTGGTTGCGGTCCGATTTGTTTGTTGGGTACTGCAGTGCAGGAACCCAGACGTGAGGCTGTCGCACGCCGCGACTGGCGCTCTCCTCGCGTTTTGGTGGTGGACCACCACAATTGGTGGTGACTCGCCCCACTGGCGAGGCACAGCTTTTGCCGGCGGTGGTGCTCGAGTTGAGAAGCGCCAACCATCCTGTTGAAGTGAATCAAACGCTCCAATTGAAGCTTCGACTCTTTTGTGACGGTAGTACACGTATGGGACCATCTGATGTGGCACACATCAGCTAGCTGTCAAGTGGCGTCGCCCTCACTTTGATAGATTTTGTGGCTGGAAACAGACCGACATGATGATGCGATCGGCCGTGCAGCGCATTGCACGCCGTGCGGGCGCTTCGACTGCGACCAATGGACGTCGCGCCGTGCAGCGCGCTACGCTCCCGCGCGGAGCAATCCCGAGCTCACGATTGGTGCAGCGCAGCACCAAGCTCGCGCCGTCCGTCCAGCAGCTCAACGCCTGCTTCAGCACCAGCGCCGCGGATGACAAAGGTAGCGCCTGCAATGCAATAACCAGTATAGAGACGTTGCAATTTGCAATATATTTACTTATTGCTCATTATTTCTTGCTGCTGCAGCGAACCGCCACGAGTTCCAGGCTGAGACGCGCCAGCTTCTGGATATCGTGACGCACTCCATCTACACGGACAAGGAGGTGTTTATCCGCGAGCTCATCTCCAACGCCTCTGATGCGCTCGAGAAGATGCGCCACCTGCAGTCCACGGGAGTCAACATCCAGGACGCCGAGCTGGAGCCGAAGATCGTGATCACCACGGACGAGAAGGCCGGCACGTTGACCATCGCGGATACGGGTGTGGGCATGTCCAAGGACGAGCTAATTGAGAACCTAGGCACGATCGCGCGCTCGGGTTCCAAGGCGTTCTTGGAGCAGCTGAAGGAGAATTCTCCCGGCGAGTCGGGCGATGCGCTCAGCGGCATCATCGGTAAGTTCGGCGTGGGCTTCTACTCCGCTTTCATGGTTGCCGACAAGGTGGAGGTATTTTCACAGTCGGCGGTCTCCGGCCGTCAGAGCCACCTGTGGCGATCGGATGGCAGCGGATCGTACGAGGTTGCCGAGGCGAACGACGTAACGCGCGGCAGCAAGATCGTGATCCACTTGAAGGAATCCTGCAAGGAATTCGGCACCAAGACCAAGGTGGAGTCCATCATTCGTCGCTACTCGAACTTCGTGTCGTTCCCGATTGTTCTGGATGGTGACACGGTCAACACGGTCCAAGCTCTTTGGACCAAGAGCGAGAGCGAAGTCACCGACGAGGAGTACACCGAGTTCTACAAATTCATTGCGAACGCTTTTGACGAGCCGGCGTACCGCCTTATCTTCAAAGCGGATGCGCCTATCGAGCTGAAGACTCTCTTCTTTATCGGATCTTCCCACACTGAGAAGTTCGGCTACGCTCGTCTGGAGCCAGGTGTGAGCCTGTACAGTCGAAAGGTTCTTATTGAGCGCAACTCGCCCGACATCCTCCCGGACTGGATGCGCTTCGTGCGTGGTGTCGTTGACAGTGAGGACCTCCCGCTCAGCCTTTCGCGTGAAAAGATGCAGGACAGCCGTTTGATTCATAAGATCCGTGACGTTCTGACGAGAAGAATTGTCCGCTTCTTGGAGCGTGAGGTACGACGAATTGTGGCGCTTGTCTTGATTGTTAATTTGCTGGATGATTAACAGTACCATCCATTGTCAACACTAATTTTGTGCGATATCAGTCTACCAAGGAACCGGAGAAGTTCGATAAGTTCTTCACGGAGTTCGGCCAGTTCATTAAGGAGGGCATTTGCACGGACTTCGCGAACAAGGATGCTTTGGCGAAGCTTCTACGCTACGAATCTAGCCAGGTGGATGAAGGCAAGTCGACGACGCTCGATGAGTACGTGTCGCGCTGCCCACCGGACCAGAACGAGATCTACTATTTGTGCGCGCCTACCCGGGCCATCGCCGAGTCTTCGCCGTACTTCGAGGCCTTTAAGTAAGTGCGCTTATCTTGTGTTACCTGGCTGTCCTTATCGCGTACCGTTATTCGTTGACTGACTGTTGCCCTATGCTCGTATCAGGAAAATGAACAAGGAGGTGCTGTTCGTCTACAGCCCCATTGACGACTTCGTGATGACGAACGTTGCCGAGTTCAACGGCCGCAAGGTGATTTCAGCGGAGCACGCCAAGGTCGACGTCGACAGCGAGGATGACAGTGCGTCTGGAAAGAAGCTGTCGAAGGACGAGCAGCAACTTTTTGGTGTCTGGCTGAAGCTTACGCTGGAGGACAGCGTAAAGGAAGTCAAGGTACGTTTATGAAATTTGTTGGTGTGGTGCCATGGCCAAGTTAAAGGGGTGCTGATTTAATTGTGTATGTATGTATGCCTGCAGTTCACTTCCCGCCTGACTGACTCGCCCGCTATTATCGTGGACCACGAGTCGGCCTCCATTCGCAAGTACGTTCTAGCCGCCATGCAGATGAGGACTCTTTTGGTGTTTACAGCGATTTTTGTTTGTGCTTTTCAGGATGATGCAGATGGTGAACGACCGTGCGGGCCAGGACATGAGCGGCCTCTCTAAGAACGTGATGGAGATCAATCCGAACCACAGTATCATTGTAGACTTGAACTCGCTTCGTGAAGTCAACGACGCCCTCGCCAAGAAGGTGGCCCGTCAGGTTCGTCTCGCAGTTAATTGTTGCTACAGATTTGCTTGTCAACACTTTTGCTAACCTTGGTGTTGCTTCTTGTACCAACGCAACAGATCTACACTAACGCGACCGTGGCTGCTGGTCTTGTGGAGGACGGTCGCACCATTCTCGGCGGCTTGAATGAGATTCTCGCCGAGCTTCTGGAGCAGAGCCTGCACAAGAAGGACGAGTAAACCAATCCGCCAGGCAACTGCTGGCATGTGAAGCGAGCCAACGCTATGATCTTCAGTCTGTTTGCGATCTAGCTGTCCTATAGATGTTAACCACCAAGAAATGAAGTTCATTGCCAGCCGCTTCAACTTCAGCTCTGTCATATCGCTGGACTGGATAGCAAGCAAGCCTGTCGGTCCCTATCTCGAGGTCGCTCACGAACATACCAGGATATGTTCTAATCGAAAATGTTCGAAACGGATGGATCGAGACCTCGCTTTAATGCGGACCTCACTTTCCCTCCATTCATCCGGGCGCTGTCAGTCGCGTAAGTGAGAGGAAGCCTCAGCGCCCGACCCAATAATACATAGACAAACAGCATGGTGTTCGCCATCCGCTCTGCCGCCACGCGACTGACCCCGAGCCTCGCCGTGTTCCTGGGCGGCGCGACGCTGGGCATGACGCACTCGAGCGTCGCCCGCGCCGAGGAGAAGCGCGACCTGCGCGATCTGGAGTTCGGCGTGCCGCACGACCGCAAGCGCGTGGACCCGTTCTCGCCCTTCTTCCCGTCGGACAAGCACCCGTGTACGCACGCAGGCATGTTCATCCCCGGCTGCCACGAGCTCAAGATTTTCTCGGGTTCGTCGCACTTCGAGCTGGCCGACGACATCGCGCGGCGTCTTGGCACGCGCGTGGGCAAGATCAAACTGGGCCGCTTCGCGGACGGCGAGGTGCAGGTGCAGGTGGGTGAGAGCGTGCGCGGCAAGGACGTGTACCTGGTGCAGAGTCTGGCGAGCCCCGTGAACGACAACATCATCGAGCTGCTGCTCATGGTCAGCACCATGCGCCGTGCCAGCGCCAAGAAGGTGACTGTCGTGCTTCCGTAAGTGACCGCTCGCAGTGCAGAGTGATGGCAGCTCTACTGTAGACAAGAAGCTAACGTTGTGCTTTGTGACTGACTGCACAGGTACTACGCGTACAAGCACCACCGTCGTGCCAACCCGGCGGCGACTAGTTTGAACTCCAAGTACATCCAGAGCCCTGCTGCTGATATTGCCAAGATGTTGGAGGTCATGGGCGTCGACCGCGTGATTGCGGTGGACATGCAAATGCGCGTGGAGGGCCACGAGGCGTGCTTCTTCAGCTCGGACATCCCTGTGGAGACCATCGAGACCATTATGGCGGGTGTGGAGTACTTCGCTACGCAGGTGTACCTCCGTCGCCCGCTCGTGGTGATGGCGCCAAACCCGGAGTGCTTGCGTCGTGCGCGTATCTTCCAGACGGGCCTGAACAAGTGGCTGCCGGACTCACCTGCGCAGTTCGCCGTGTTCTTCCACGGCACGGGCAAGAAGGAGTCGGGTGAGCAGTCTCCGGCCGATATTGTGGGCGACGTTAAGGGCGCCGACGTGATTGTCGTGGACGACCTGATTGACACGAGTGAGACGCTGTCCAAGCTCACAAACCTCGCGCTGAGCAAGGGCGCCCGTAAGGTGTACTGCTTCGCCTCGCACCCGCTGCTGAACGGCGATGCCGAACGTTTGATTGAGGACTCGAACGTGTCGCAGGTGGTTGTCATGGACACGATTCCGGCGGACCCGAAGGCCTTCCACACCAACAAGCTCAAGCGTCTGTCAGTCGCGCCCATGCTGGCGGAGCTGATCCAGGCTGAGCACTTCAAGGCACACTCGTACATCGACAAGGTGAACTCACGCGAGGACTTTAAGTACGTGCACCACTATTAATCTGTACGCGAGTCAATTGCCAGCATAAGCGAGTCGAAGCAGTGGGAGGATAGGTAGTTGTGGGAGGAAGATGGCAGCAAATGATGTCGATCTGTTGGTCCGGGGGCTTGTCCCTCTTCTGACGGGTGTGTGAAGCCCGTCAATGAATAATAGCATACTCATGCACACACATCATGTATTATTTCACTTACTCTTCATTCGTCGACTGCTTGCTCTTCCCGGTGCTTCTCTTCCTCCTCTTCCTAGGCGAGTCGGGCAACGCCAGCGCCTTGATCGCCAAGCAAATCTGCTTGAACTCATCGCTCTTCTGGATAGCCACGACCTGATCAGTAATAGTCTGGCCCCAGGCTCGCACGAAGGAGGACAGAGCGCCCTCAGCCGCTTCTTGAGCCTCCTGCAGTTT
Source organism: Phytophthora podocarpi (assembly GCA_001314375.1). Lineage (NCBI taxonomy): Eukaryota > Oomycota > Peronosporomycetes > Peronosporales > Peronosporaceae > Phytophthora > Phytophthora podocarpi. Next base: position 47,198 of record LGSN01000028.1, read on the forward strand.
GCGATCCACGAACGGCTCCTTCTCCTTCAGGAAGGGGCACAGCAGCTTGTCGTACATGATCGTCGCTCCCTGTCGCCATACGGTACAGTACGGTTAATTTATATTGCTATATGCTCTTACAGTCAGTCGACCGAACGCACCCTCGTCTGCGGAGACATCATCCAGATCAGGAACAGCGTCTTGGTCATGTTGTATCCAGGTACGAGGCACATCAGCGGTGACGCCACCGTCTCCACGGACGTCGTGGCGCCGTAGACGACCCAGTACGTGAGCCACTGCTTCTCGTCATGGCCGCTCTCAGGCCGCTCCAGCGCCTTGAAGCTCGCGTAGGCAGGGTACGCGACGCCTACACCCAGACATAAGCAGCGCGAGAACGAAGCGCCCATGCTAATTGGAACCGAGGATTAGAAATGAAGATGGCTGGCCATCGGAATTCGTATGTTGCACTAAGGACTTTAAGTTGCTTAGAGTCAGACGCGACTTCAACATCCCAGCTGGCTCACCGCTCGTTTACAACAAGTGGGGTGCTGATGTTGCTCGACTGGCTGGGATGGATGTGGATGCCCTTGGCTGAGAACGGAATGCTGAAGTTTCCGCTGCCAGCGCCCATGGAAATGTGGCCATGCTGTATGTCGAACGCCAGTTGGTCGTGCAGGTAATACGTCACCACCTCCATGCAAGTGTCGAAATCGTGCACAGCTGTGTCCAGCACGATGCTGTTCTCTTCGTGCGACACCCATGACACGTGCTTGGTATCCTTGACGTGGAGGAGAAATGTCGGGCTGGAGCTGTCTTTTGACTCATACAGGAGGTCGAGCTCGATCCCGTAGAGGTCGAACTGAATAGGCAGCGGGTTGTTGATCTTGATAGACACTTTCAACTCCAGCAAACACTTGTGCGTCTTGGAATCCAACTCCTTGAGCGAGGGGCTGATAGAGTACTCGCGAAGTAACGCTGGCTTGTTGTCTATCTTGGCAGGGACGTTTACCTTGACGTCGACGTGGTCGAGAACCTGCAACGAGTAGCAATCGGTATCGCGATTGCCTCCGCCTACATGGAGCACAAGGTCGTCCCCTGCCAAGTATGCCTGAAGCATCGACTGAAGTGGCTCCGACTGGTTCTTGAAGACCTCCGTGTAGGCAGAAATGAATGTCTGGCCGCTCCCCAAGAGGAACCTCTTAAACCCTGCTACGAGGATCGTTTGTCTTGCTGCAGATTGAACCTCGATTGAAAGCGAGGGGATATTCCAGAGCACCCTCGAGGCATACTCGAACGACACATCCGTGAAGGCAAAGATCTCTTGATTGTCTGTCTCCGTATGAAAGTGGGAAAGCGCAATCGTCTTCAGCACCTGCTTCACGACATGCTGAAGCTCAGTCTTGATCCCGTTCACGACACTTGATCCCCATGCGTCAACACCATACAACGGTGGGTCTAGCGCATACCTCCATTTTGGCGGGATGAACGCATTAACCGGTGGTCGTGGGTTCTCTCTGAACAGATTCGAGACGTCCAAATGAATCGTGAAGGGGATCAGCATGCACGAAATCAGAACGGGAACTTCTCCGTGGACATCAATATTTTCTCCATCAGCGAACACCAGACTATACAGCACATCAGGTGACGCCAACAATTCAAACCCCACTGGTGATACCATCGTTGTCACACCTGATTGAAGCTCAAACGCAGGAACCTGGAGGTGCAGGAATGCCGTGTTCTTCTTCGCGAACGTGATGTTCAGTGGCCCCACTACAGGCGAGCAGTACGACGGGTTCTGGAACTCCATGACCACCTCCCCTACAGTTCTGCGGTGACACAAGTCTGGCAGCGTCAACCTGTCCAGCGTCACCATCGTCTTCCGCAGCAGCGCCACGAACAAGATGTGGACCATCAGGAGCAAGGCAGCGACGACTGCCAGCACCACCAGCCAGCTCGGTTTCCTCTTGTCTCGCCTTCTACGTAGAGTATAGTCATCTTGAGACATCTCTCCAGCATCTGAACGCTCCAGAAGTGGCTGCAGACCCACAGCGTCGTCACGCAGCGAGGCGTCGAGTGCCATCGTCTTGTGTCCGTATCGCTTGAAGTGATATGTCGACCATGTTTTGACCAATCACATGGCTACTCGAACAGTCATGTGCGGTCGCACGTTTTAACCAATCGATAATATATATTTAGAATAATCCACCAATCATCGCTCGCTGGAGCGACACTTCAATATTTACCATGTCGACCGTTCACGGGCTGCTCTCGATGCTGCAGGACCACGACAAGCGCACACCTACGTCTGTGCGTCATCTGCTGCTGGAGCTGGCGTCGTGTTGCCGCTCTGAAGACGCCAAAGCTTTGATCCTCGCCGACGGACTGGAGCCGCTGCTGGCGCTGGCGGCTGACGACCAGGAATTGCCACACGGTGAGACGCTTGAAGTGCTACTGGAGTTGCTAGTGTTGCTCATTCTGGACAACCCCAAGGCCAAATCCAACGCTGCAAGATGTGGCGCCCTGGAACTGGCGATTAGGTGTCTGCATGTGCAGTGGGAGGGTGCTGGAGGCGGCAGAAGACGCGCCAAGATCTTGAAACCCGCACTGGAGCTCGTGGATCTGCTGAGCCGCACGCCAGAGTCGCAGCGGCAGGAACGACAGACAATCGTGCTGAAGCGGGTTCTGGAGATGATTACGCGTGCAGATGAAGATGTGAGTGTGCTGGTACGAGCCACAGATACACTGGGACGCTTCATCGACGGAAGCTTAGAGAGAATTCAGATTGCAGCGAAGGAAAGAGCTATCACCGTCCTGATTGAATTGCTCAAATTGGTGGGGATGAAATGTACTGCTTGTTGAGGTTATGATGCAGTGTTAGAGACTATGATGCTGATTATTGTGCTTTTGTAATTGACAGGACGACGAGAAAACCGATTTGAAACGAACAGTGTGCGAAGTTTTGATTATGATGGGCGAAGCGCCTGGAATGCTCCAAATGATGGCCGCACAGAACATCGTGAGTGCTTTGTGTATTTGTCTGCGTACGAAGACTCCAGCACGTGAAGTAGAATTTGGTGTGGTGCGTTTGCTGTTACGATTAGCTCGTGAAACTCAGGTGTATGGGCAGATTATTCACGAAGAGATGGTGCCACTGCTATTCAGAGTTGTTGAGCGCAACAGTAATATTAGAGAGGTGACTGCAGCCACGTGCACGATCATTGCGGATTTATCAGACTTTGCACGACAGTGCAAATTAGACCTTTCGCCTTTCGTGGAGGATTGCCGTGGAAAAGTGCTCGTTCTTGGTGCTACCTGCCACGCCCAAGAAGCCAATGTGGTTGATTGTACTTTCCGCTTTTTTGTCAACGTTTCAAACAACCCAGTGGATCTGCCCCAGTTGATCAACTCGGAGACTATTGAAGGTTTATTGTCATTATATGTGCTCGCCGGTGGATCCGGCTACCTTGCCGAATTAGCTGGGCACTTAGTTCACGTGATTTCACGACTTAGTCGGTCAACACTGAAGCAGTTCTCGATACAAGAGGAAGACATCACACTTCCAGCTCTTTTCCTTTGCTTAAGGAACTACCATGAAGATATCCGGTTTACATCCCAAGTTCTTGCTATAATGGCGAAGCACTGGAAGACTCAGGTATACGACCAGCGTTTATTGCGTTATCGTAAAGAGCTAATTCATTTTTATGACTGCATGTAGTGTCAGGACAAGAGCGTACACAGTATTACTGGCTACGTCGGCATTGCAATTGAGGTACTCTGCAGAACTATTCCTTCTTCAAAGTCATGGGGAGATCAGGTACGAATTGACTTCCAGGATTGTGCTCGCGTGTTTGAGCCTAACTTCAAACGATGGTGAATATGGCACAGACAGCTGACATCACCAATTTCATTCGAGAAATGATGCTTTCAAAAGATGGCGCTGATGTCGTGTTGAGCTGTGGTGGAAAAGACCTACTCGAGTTGCTTCACACTTTCCTTCCTCCCCGAGAAGATAATTCTTCCTCTGGCACTGGAAGTCCTTGTGAGCGCAGTGGATCTTGTAGCACAACTTCAACACCTCCATCTCCGCTTCTTAGTGGCGCTTTTGGTGGCGAAAAAATTGCTTCCATTGTGGTAAATATGCTCGAGATAGCGGTTCTTGGTCTCGCTGACCTGGCAGTGCTAAACGCTATCTCATCCTCTGAATCTACTGGTAGTACAAATGATCAGCACCTATCATTGTCAATCGGCGGTACGTCCTTGCGGCTAGGAGATGCCGAGTATGACGAATATGTCACCAAGCTGTTTCATTCGGAAAATTCGTGCCACTTTAAACCGATAGAGAGTGCTGCGCTAAGAAGAAATATCGATTGTAGCGAGGCAGAGATTACGCCCGCCCAGATAACTCACGCTATTCCTCCCGAGGTGCCTTGTACTGAGGTGTTTCAAGAAATAAATGGCACCAGCAGTGAAGAACCTGTAGAACAAGATGTGCGTGAAGAAAGCGAGGGTGCCGATGTCACTGTGCCAGCTGATTCTACTGACGGAGATGAAGTAGAGGTAGAGGCAAAGGGGGATGCAGACGCAGAAAACGAAAATGATGATGACGAGGATCAAGACGTTGAAACAGTGGAGTCTGCTGGCGATATCGTTGAAATGGCGCGAGTTCCCAGTTTGTGTTCATTGCCTCTTAGTGTTGTTGAAGCACCACTCGAGCACCAGAATTTAGTGTCAAGCAAAATTACGAGCAGGGATACGACAACGACGCACTCCTTTGATGACCTCGACGATAGGAAGTGGTATTACGTCGATACGTTCTTAATTAAGCACCCCAAGCACCCGTCAAGAAAGAACCAAGATGGTCAAAACAACCCGGAAGAAGAACTTATCATGGACGACCCGTCCAAATCGTGGTTCATCCTGGACGAACCAGGATTTTTAGAACCGTGTAATCTACCTGAAGCTGAAACTGGCACTCGTTTTGTTGAACAAGCAGTTGCAAGGCGAGCCGAGTTTATTGCAAGTGATGTCAATTCGAGAGCAAGAATCGTCTACGAAAACATGTCGATGGTAGAAGAGCGTGAAAAGGAAGCTACAGGCATTCCTCCATTTTTGCTGAATTCTTGTGCGACCCAGCATGATGCTCCTTATTTCGTTCCCGAGAAAACGAAGGCTTTTCCTGATCTTGCCAGCAGCTTGACGTTCGATAGCAATTTTGAGAGTGGGAATCTGGAGCGAGCTATTCGTATTGGGCAGTATGAGTATGACCTTGTCCTGAGGCATGATTTCAACACTTCCGGTCATATGCAGTGGTTCTATTTTGCTGTAAGCAACATTCAGCTACCAGAGTCCAGCCCGCGAGGTGGCCAAAAGTACCGTTTCAATATCGTGAACCTGTGTAAGCCAAATTCGTTGTTTAATCAAGGATTGCAGCCGGTGGTGTATTCCGTAAGAGATGCTCACCAGAAAGAAAAAGGCTGGGTCCGGTCGGGGACAGACATCTACTATTTTGCTAACTCGTTTGTACGACCACCAAGGAATGCAACAACCTTTCCGGGTGTCGCTGCTACAGAAACATCTTCTGCTGCAACTACAGCAACATCAACAGCTCCCACAATGACGTATTATACACTGACATTCACGCTTGAATTCTGGAATGCAGATGACACTTATCTGATAGCGCACAGCTACCCGTACACGCTAACAATGAACCAGCTGCACATAGATAATATTCTTCGCGCTGGATACGACACAAGCCAAATCCTTCGCCACAGCTTGCTGTGCACAACGTTGAGCGGGAGGAACTGTGACTTGTTGACTATCTCGGATTTTTCTGTCGCCCAACGTGAAGTGGACGCACGGAAAGCAGTTTTCATTACCTCTCGCGTTCATCCGGGGGAGTCTCAAGCCTCCTGGATGATGCGAGGGGTGATAGACTTTCTATTGGGGAACTCGGGCGTCGCTCAAGTTTTACGGCGGATGTTTGTATTCCAGATCATCCCGATGCTAAACCCGGATGGCGTGTATTACGGAAACAGTCGGTGTGGGCTCTCTGCTTGTGACTTAAATCGTCAGTGGCAAACACCGAGTAAGGCTCTACACCCGACAATCTTCCACGCTAAAGAACTGCTTGTCAAAGAACGCTCTTCACGCGGGGTTGTCTTCTATTGTGATATGCACGGCCACTCGAGGAAGAAAAACGTGTTCACGTATGGGTGTGACACCAAACGAAAACCAAATCCAGCTGCGCGGGCGTTTGCGAAACAGTTCTCTTTGCAGCAAACCGCCAAAAAGTATATCTCGTTTCCAGACTGCAGCTTCAAAGTGAGCAGGGACAAAGAGACAACGGCACGCGTTGTTGTAGCGAATGAGCTCAAGATTAGTTGGAGTTTCACGCTCGAAGCTTCTTTTTGCGGCGCCAACTACGGAGAACTGCAACATATGCACTTCAATACCAAACATCTTCGTGAAGTAGGAGCGTCGCTTTGCGATACATTGTTCCAGGTGTGCATAAGCGACGTTAGCGCTCGCGATAGGCTTATAGCCGCTGTTGACGACGCGACAGTATGTATTCCTCAGGAAATTGAGCCTTACTTACGCGAGGCTGGAGCTACCACTCAAAGTTGTTCAATGGATGAGGATACCAACGTGAACCTGCGTTCTACCTTTCAGAAAGGAAAGGCTGGATCTGGGAAGAAACTTACGAATGAGGTTACTCAAAAAATTGTCAGGAGGAAAAGCTCGAAGGTGCGGGCAGTTGGTACATCGGACGCAGGGGCTTCAAAAGCGACAGATTTAAACGAAGGTTCGGGAAGACGACGACGATTGAGTCACCAACAGAAGAAGTCGTTGTCATTGGCATCTGGCCTGCTTGATGTAGTCTCTCGAGACGCTTCGATTCCAGCATTCGTCACTGGTGCCTCCACCAGTTGTCTTGATCTTGCATGCATCCCACCACCCAAACTCAGTGGGAAAAAGTTGCGCAGCAAATACCCAAAAGTTCGGAGAACGAAAAGCAGTCCAGATGGGCACGTGAAATCTCGCCGCCGAGCCATTCCCAGTCTTGCTGGCAACAATGCTGTCGAAGGAACACAGGACCCGCTGGTTACCACAGCGAATGGTGGCACCTGCCCGTCAATCGATTCAATCATGCCGCTGGTTTCACCGTCGAAGCTTTCAGCTGCAGTACCTGGCCCACCGACTTCCTCTGTTCGTGGCTCTATCGGCAGTTTCCAGGGACCAGAATCCACGTACGTGCGACCCCCTAACTCAATTTCGTTTCCATATCCGAGTAACGTGCTTGGCATTCAGCTTCGAGACCCATCGGTGGTTCTCCCAGTCGGCGAAGTCATTACACGATCGCCAAAAGCACCCGCTAATCGTATCCGGTTCAGGTAAGTGCAATTTTCTGGGCATTGATAACACCCTTATCGCTAACTTTATGGCGTTGTAGAGGAGCTGGGAGGCAATTTGCAGCAGTCAATACCATTCCACGAGCCAACATCCACGACATCCTGGTAAGACCTGTCTGGACTCGCGCCTTTTACTCTTGGGCTAAATAGGTGTCTTGCCGTTCCATAGAGATCCGACTCAGTGACAGCTTGTCACTCGTATGAAGCGGATCTGATGAACGCTTCAACTATGGTAATCCGCCAACGCGGCCGTATTTCGGCAAACAACAACGTGGTTGCTGCAGCTGATGATAAAAACCTCTCGTCACCGTCGTCCAGTTATTTGAGTTTTCCTAGCGTCATGTAGCCTGAATTCGACGAGCGCTGTTTTATTGTGGCTTCTTCACGGCAGCTGTAGCTGCCCTCACGAGGGAATTCAAGCGACTTTCTATCTTCTGCAGCCGGTGTAGCGTGGATATCTGCTCTTGACGGAGTGATGACAGCAATTTCTCTCGGCACTGATGCATCTCTGTATCCACGCTGACGTAGTCACCTACAGACTTCTTTCGGAGCTCCCGCTGAATGGATGTACATGTGCAGAGGCTATTACAAACTGTAATCTCGTGACAAGTGTTAGACATCAGAGCAAATAATTGACTCCAGAATACGGTAAAGTTCGGCTTACGTTTTCGGTAAGAACGCGTCCCAGGCTTGAAATTGTGGAATTGCCGCCATGCTGCCTGAATCGTTCGTGCGCACGCTTGTTTCAACTCATAGTCATGCTGCTGGACGCGCAGCGAGTGAATGAAACGTTTATCCCGTTCATCAAGACGAAGGAGAGCAAAAAGTGCTGCACTCTGGAAAAAGGGAACGAATGTACAGTCAAGCAGCCCGGGTTGTGAGTTTTCCATCGACAATAATAATAAGTTCGTGACGTACCAACGCCGCAACGAGCAATATTCCAGTAACCATTCCACCAACGACCAGGAGCACTTGACCAGCAGTTGTCACAGGAACGATGTCGCCGTAACCAACCGTAGCCATCGTCAGAGCCACAAGCCACAGTGCGTTGGAAAGTGGTGCTAGATTCGGGTTTACAGGTGTCTCCACAATCGCAAGTGCATACGACGTAATTACGAGCGCGCTCAAGAAAGCAGCCGAGAGCAATCGGAATGGGTGCGACTGAAGAAAACACTTGATCGCGAAGAGGGGGGTCATGGTGTCCACACGGTGAAGTGTCCCCAAGTACGATGTGTGGTAACTGGATAACAGTGTGGGAAAGGCCAAGTGTGAGATGCACCGACCCGATGCAAACGCTATAGCAAGTCTAAGCAAAACAATGATAATATGTACGTAGTACCTGGCAAAACTTGACAAGTTCCGAATCATTCGTGGGATCATATACAGTCGAAGCAGTGAGAACAAGCTCAGGACTTCGAACCTAAGGTACACGACGAAGAAAAGCTCGTGAGGTCTGGCACTCGATGAACATGAGGTAAGAGAACGCACGGGTAAGAGTATTCAAGGTAGCAACTGCCGTCTTGAACAACAAATGGTGCTCCGCAAGATCCGTCGTCCGTGTAGTACTTCCACTCGCGCACTTCAAAGCTGCCTTCAGTTCCAGGTGGGATGATAATAATGCAGACAGCTAGCTCCAGTGCTAGTTGGATCAATTGCTTGGGCATTCTGATGATGGTGACAGAAGGTGGTAGTATGTTGAGGCGAATCAGGATACGACGCTCCTCGATGAAGCGCCAGCAAATGAGACTGAGCAAAACCTTCGTCAGCACCGAGTTCGCGATGCGCAGTACGAGCTTGGATTTCTTGCTGGCAACGTATTCGTTGTCAAGAATAACCAGTAGCACTCCAAGCTGCAGGGAGTCAGTCAGTCATCCATAGCAACGATCAAGGCATTGCTAAGTATCACAAACTCTTAGATCGGCGTCTCACCATTGCGATGGCACACGACACGTTCTCAATGGTGTGTTGTCGCTCGTACAGTTCTTGGAGAGAGTAGACATCCTGCAAATACAGCAAAATACAAATTAGTTATTGTGTACTATTGTCATGGAAAGATGCAGGTATCAGTCAGTTCACCTGGATGACATGTTTGGCGACGCGCAGGTTGTTGCCCGTGGGCAGCAGATTCGGAGGCAGGTACCCGTTGCTTTTGCGTCGTAAGAGCTCAATGTCCGACACTTCACTGCGTATATTGTGCAGCTTGAAGGCGTCCTCCACCTGCTGCTCCACCGCCTGCCGCTCCGCGTGGAGCCGGGAGCTTTGCCGTCGAGCGAACATTGCAACTCTGATTTGGCTACACTTATTGTTACAATCCTTTTGTCATTAATTTATTTTGTTTTCAAAATTAATCAAATTAATAATTGTTTATTTATTGATAACTCAAAACTTTAGCAATTATGTGTAGCCATCTATTGTCCAGCCAATAGCATGCCATTCAACTAACGTAAATGGCGGTCGTTGCTTTGGAGACTGGTGCCGTGGTGCAGGCGACGCATGTGGCGAGCGGCTACTCGTTCCGGGCGCTTGTGGAGCGTGGTGCTTCCCCTGGACCGTTGATACTGAGCCTGTGCAGTATGGAGAAGCCCTACGAGAAGCTCAAGGTGGCACTGAACGGTCAAGTGAGTTGGGCGCAGGCCGCAGCCAAGTTCGCCGCCTTCCTGGTGGAATTTGCTGAAGAGCCAAAAGACGGCAGCTATTTGGCGTATTTCAAGGCGGTGGCGCACCAGAAGAAAGTCAGTCGCTCGCAGTCGACGGGATGGTACTTGGGCGTGGCCGCGTCGTTGTCTCCGGGACTCGTAGGCAACGCTGGCAAAGGAGACGACAGTTTGTTCTGCTTGACGATTATATCAATCCGCGCAGCTTTTGCATTGAACACCACGCGCTCGTTGATGCCACAGTCGAGACACTCGTCGATGCTGAGTGAGTCTCAGCAACGATCGTTCATGCGGAACGGATATCTGCAGATCCGTGGTGCTGTCGCGCTGCCTTTGGCTAACGCAGCGCTGCGGCGCATCAACCATGACCTAGGCATCCCTGGGAGCATGATCGATGGTGGCGTGGAAGGAAGCGTCAAGTTGGCAGGAAACACGTCCAACAGCGACGCGATACTGGATCTCTACTACCTCTCGGACGCCTGCAAGTACGTGGAAGCTCTTGTCGGCGCTGGCCAAGTGGTGCCACCACAAGGAGCACAGATCGCGTTACGATTTCCGGAACTTGGCGAGCCACGGGATCCTCTGGGTACAGAATGGCATACGGACGGCATGCGGCAGGGGCGACTGCATCCGTTCACATTGCTGGCAGGCATCGCTCTCTCGAACGTACCGGAGCCACTGTGCGGTAACTTGACTGTTTTTCCTGAGTCGCATGTGTCACTTCAAAGCCGCTTGGCCGCCGATGGTAAGCTGCATGGTCATGACGACGAGTGCTACAAAGCCGACAGCGTGTGGGGAGATGGCACTCTGCCGGACCTGGGCACATCTGTACAGCTCCTAGCAGCTCGCGGCGACCTGGTGCTGGCACACCCCAACCTTGCACACCGTGGTGGTCTCAACTTCTCTCCAGACATTCGCTACCAAGTCTACTTCCGAATCAAGCACAAACGGCTTGATGAGCTACAGGAACAATGCAGCACAGACCTTTGGGCGGATTTACAGGGACTTAGCTTAGGCGAAAAGGGTTCTATCAGCCAAGGTGCTTAGCGTTTATTTTATAGAGAAACGATATGCGCGACAAACCACAAAAGTGAGGATTAAGGAAGGAGTCCCCCACAGACTCGAACTCACGAATTAGATGCATCATCATACTACTCGGCCAGACTGCTGCTCAGAGGACACTGGCGGATGCTTCTGCTGGAACCCATTGGATGCAGCGGCTGGGTACGCTGTGGTCGACGGCGCACCGCTATTCGGGTAGACGTTTTCCATGTTGTTGCTGCTAGTAGCGGGGTGACCAGTCGTCTGTAACAGCGCACTGGATGTAGCAGCTGCTGGCGCAGCACTGACGGTGGGCCCGCCTGTAGACGCCAGAATGTCCTGGAAAGTCATCTTTCGCCGCCGCGCATCAGCAAATTGGCCCATGTCAAGTGTGCGCGATCGACTGTCACGCGGCTGGCCCATAGTGGGGCCACTTGAAGTAACAATAGGTGGTGGTCGGCTCAACAAACTGCGGCTGGACAGCGACGGCAAAGCGCCTGCTGCTTGCTGGGCTTGAGAGTCGCTACCTGCAGAACTGGACGACGGGGGCGGGTGCAGATACGGGCTGGCACTAATCGTCATGGAACGCATTCGCGTCACGTCGTGACCTGGATAATGCGAGGCAGCCGAGGGAAATGCCGCGAATCGGCTGTCACTAGCCTCCCGACGCGCTGGAGGCGGGGGGAACTGCGGGTTCCCAGCGGACGGAATAGATGGCCGCATCGAGCTAGAAGTCGTCGGCCGCGGAGGAAACATTGGGTTTCCGCTGGTCGGAATGGATCGACGCTCGCCGTACGCAGGTGGGGGTGAGAACGCCGGGTTTCCTGCAGACGGAATGGATGATGCACGAACAGGGGTAGCACCAATTTGCTCGCGAAGACTTGTGACCCACCCGTCCACTTGTGACACGTCGAGCCCCGTGTCCCTGGCGAGCTGCAATCGCTCAGTGTCGTTCGGGTAAGGATACTCGCGTCGCGCGTTCACATTCACCCATTCCTGAAGAATTTTGTGTCCACGAGGTGACAGACTGTTGCGCGGGGCATGCCCATCGTGGCCGCGCTCCAATACGCGCTCTCGAATCCGTTCAGCGTCCAAATAATCATCTACATCAGCTCTCGCTGGGGCCTCCGACATGGAGCGCACGGCACGTGTCGGATACATTGGTGCATTGACAGGGATGGCCTGCGGTCGTGCATACCTGTCAAAAGCTACTGCCGCCGCGTGAGGTGGCGCACCGAGACTTCCAGCATCGAATGAGTGTCGAACCGACGGGCGAGGAGCGTAGCTACTCTCTGCATACTGTTGACTGAGTCCAGCACCTGGGAACTCACGCACCGCCGTGTGGTCGAACTCCATGGCCGACTGCAGCTGGCGGGAATGTTCGCGTCGCATCATGGGCTTCCAGATGCGCTTGCGCGCGTTCGTGAACCAGTTCGTGAGCTGCTTCATGCTGATACCTGTCTTCTTCAGCAGCATTTGCTTGTCCTAGGAAGTGTCATACAACGTCACGACAAAGCAGGCGTTAAGACACCATCTACAGAGAGAACCCACTTGACATCTTCTTCATCTTTACCTCGTCCGTCGGATACGGGTGCTTGACATGCTCGCGAGAGAGCATCCATCCCTTGAGGATGGCGACGGTGTGCGGCGGCAACTCGCGGCGCGACTTCTTGGACGGCTGCTGCTCCTTCTTGTCTGCGTCTGGTGCGTCGGCGCTTCCGTTGGCGCTGACGTCGTCGGTGGGGCTCGCGGGCTGCTTGCGCTTCCTGTCTGCGGTGGGGGGTGACGCCGCGCTGCTGCTGCCGCTACTAGAGGCGGCGACGGCGGTGCCTCCGGACATGGCGCTGCTGGACTCAGAGACGACGGTGGTGGCGGGGGAGGAAGCGGCGGCGTCGATTGCGGCCGCGGGCGTCCCGTGCGGATATGCGAAGGGCTTAACTTGGTCCGAGCTCTGCTGCTGGGCCGTCATCATGTTGGGGAGGGGGGAAGGAATTAACTGGCCTTCGGGCGCGCGCGCGCTGCTCTCTCGCGCTGGACTCACGCGGATCTTTGGGTGCGGAAGCCTCGTGGGTGCGGGGGCCTGCGACTGGCGCGCTACTATCTGGTGTTGCAGTAGGCGAGGCTGTAGTTGCTGCTTCGGCGGGGGCGGACGTTTCGACGCTGGTTGAGCTACGACTGCGCTGACCGCTGGTGCCACCTCTTGACTATGCGAGCGAGTGACAGACTCGGACTGACCAAAGAATTCTCCTGGCGCAACCCAGCTGACCGGACAGATTTTTCACAACCCTACCCCTGACTCGAAACCTGTCCTCAACGATATTTTCGATAGAAAAGAAAAGTACTAACTCTCGCAAGCAACATAATTTAGATTTTGATAGTGAACGGATTTGCATTCTGAGGCTTTCCACAACAATGGTCTGGGTATCATATATCGCATTATCAGTACTGCCGGGCTCCAAGTTTTGTCACAGTCGTCGAATCAGACCCGCAGAGCCGAGCCAATCGCGACGACGCGCGAGTCAAGTTGTCAGCGCCTCTTCCCTGACTTTGACTTGCGCTCAGTATGGTGGCTGCCATCAGCTCACAGCTGCCGGAAACCGATGGCAGCGGACAACGGCAGAGAGCCTCACAGTGAGACTGCGGCGATTAGGGCCGACTCAAGGCTCGCCGCGCCCACGTGGTCAGCGCCTCGCCATCACTGGCCGCGCAAGTCACACAAGTGTCCGGAAGGCATCTGGCCATGTCGTGGAGTGTCGTGGCTCGTGATTTGTGGTGAGTCATTGTTAGCTGCAATCATCGATGGCTACAAACATTTCGTACATAGAAGGGTATACGCGCCACACCACGTTATGTTACGTACGGACCGTGTACAGAACATGTACCCACTTCACCTTGGACGCCATGCTGTACTCGGGATCAGCGGCGCCGTCGCGGCTGGCGCTGCATCCGCAGCGCAAGCGCAAGTTCTTCTCGGACCTGGCCCACCTGCTAGACAAGGATCCTCCAGAGATCCGCCCACTGCATACCGCCTTCTTCGGCCCCGAGCTGCCCGCCGAAGATGCAACTGTCCACGTTGACCACGCTCCTTCCAGCCCAGAAGCGAGCAGGGCGACTCAGTCGCTGTCCTTGCCATCTCACTCGCTCACTGGCGACTCGTTCGAGTCGGTTGAGTTTGGCGCCCTGCGCACTAGGACCAGCGGGATCAGCAGCTTTGGAGCGAGCCAGCAAAGCTCGCACATCGAGTCAATGGCAGACAGCCTGCTCTTCCTGCCCAACAACAGCAGTCTCAGCAGCAGCACAGGCAATAGTCAGAAGCGACAAGAGCAGCACGTGCGGTTCGAGTTCAAGCTGGAGACCAAGCGCGATAGCGCTAGCCGCGGTGGCCAACAAGCGGCGTTACCAGTGACTACACTTGTAAATAGCGGGATGGTGTCGGAGAAGCCACCGGCCAGTGTGCGTCTCGAGCTCGCGGACTACTACGACGCCGATCGAATGTGCGAGCTATCACCGTGCTGGCTGCGAAGTGACGGAGCATCCTGCGAGATGCACCAAGGTGTTATCCGTCGACCAATGCTGCTTTTCTGTCTTCAGGCGCTGGATGAGTTTGTTGCCCGTAATGGATGGCAAGGTCAGCAGCGCTGGCGTGTACAAGCCTGCAAGCTTGCTCGGAGAGTATTTACGGCGATGTGGGAGGCAGACGTGCTGGGCATGACGCCTTCGGAGCGAGACATAGTGGTGGCCGACTGTGTGGCGAAGAAGACGGCTGTAGTAGGAGTGGCGCTTGACGTCTGGCGCATAATCGCTCGGTACTGGGACAAATACAAGCAGAATTACCTTCACCAGCAAGAACTATACTTTATCGATGCACCTGAAGGTGGCTCTGCGCACGCAGTATCCAAGTGGGATCAAGTGCGCGCATCGCTCCATATCTACGGGATGAAGCCCAGCCAGACGCTGCGTCTGGTGGATCAACACGGCGGCGACCATCTTGATCTCTGCAAACTTACGGACAAGCAGCTTCATGCAGTGGCACACGGGCTTCCATGTATTGAGCAACTGCGTGTTGGCATGGAATATCTAGGGTGCAAAGTTGCTACTTCTTCTGTTCACGGTGGTGAAGACTCTGCGCCAATGGTTCGACGACCCGTGATCAGCCAGCAAGACGGGAAAACGGCGTTTAATGCCATTCTCATTCATCTGGAGAAGTGGAATGAAGAGGTGCAGGTGTTTCCTTGTGGGTCCTTTTCTCGTGGTGCCTCATTCATATCCGTGCTTGACATCCTGGTTGCAGTCCCTGCTGATGCAAGCGCGGAAACGGACAAGATGTTGCTCAAAGACGTGGTAGCAGCTCTGACAGCAGCTAATGTGATTCAGGAAGGAGCGATACGCCAGCTTTCAAGCACGCGTGGTGTTTGCGTCATTCCTTTCAAAAACAGCTCAATTCTGCTGGACTTGAAGGTGTACTGCCCACCTAGAAGTTGGTTCGCGCTGCTGTACTTCACGGGGCCAGAGGATTTTGTGGTGACTTTCTTTACGGACCTCCTGAAGCGATCACTGCGAGAGATCCTTGACACTTCATTCGAGTGCATTTATGCCAGTGTGGCAGAAGTTCTCGGACATGAAGCACTTCTTGCAATCGCGTCCGAGAAGGACCTCTTCGATCTTATCGGTCGAGATTATGTGCAACCAACAGACCGGATCTAGAAAGCCTGGAGATTAGCAACAGGTTCCATTGCTTGCTTCCTTGCAATAGCTCACATTGGCTACAGTATTTATTTGAGCATTAGCTTCTCGCTGTCGTTCGCTTTGCGCCGTGTGTTGGGTTACTTCGGCGGCATACGGAGCGCACCGTCAAGACGAATCGTTTCGCCATTGAGCATCTTGTTGTCGATAATGGAATGCACCAGCTGCGCGTACTCCTCAGGGTTACCCAGACGGCTTGGGAACGGAACACTTTCACCGAGCTCCTGCTGCATCTTCTCCGGGAGCCCCGCCAATAGCGGAGTCATGAACAAGCCTGAAGCGTAAAAAGTGTATCATCAAGTCAGTTGCTCAGCAGCTGTACCACGTCTGCTAATATAACATGAAGTGTACCTGGCGCGATAGTGTTCACACGGATGCCGTACGAGGAGAGGTCTCTAGCCAGAGGAAGCGTCATTCCTACGATGGCTCCTTTGCTAGCAGCATACGCCGCCTGCCCAATCTGCCCGTCGTACGCAGCGATGCTGGCAGTGTTGATGATAACACCACGTTCCCCACCAGGTCCTGGTCGCGTTTTCGACATGCTAGGCACAAACCTGGGGCGTGAGTTATCTCTTCGAGTGACACAGGAATTAATGCACGCCATTGTACTGCTCTTACCGTTCAGCCGCGAGGCGCGCGACGTTGAAGGACCCGACTGTGTTGACGTTGATGGTCTGCTGGAACTGGAAGAGCTGGTGCACACCCTTCTTGCTCAGCGTCTTGATTGCCAGCGCGATCCCCGCACAGTTGATGGCGGTGTTCACCGGCTCGCCGAAGGAAGATTCGGCCAGGTCTAACGCCGCCGCCACATCATCCTCGTTCGTCACCTACACCAACGCACCCAGTCACCACCACAGCCAGTAAATACACAGAACAATCCCTATCAGGTCAGCGTACTAGCCGTCGCGTGAATGTACATCGGTGGGGCTGAAGTGGCACGAGACGCCGAGCTCCCTCGCCACGTTGACGCCGTCGCTGGTCGGGAGATCGCACAGGATCACGCGCGCTCCATTCTGCACGAAGCGAGTGGCGGTCGCTCGGCCCAGGCCGGAGGCGGCGCCCGTGACGATGGCAACACGAGAGGATAAAGACATGGGAGACACGAGACAGATAGCTCTCAAGCATGCGACGCGATCAGATATGACGATCGGCGCTTGAAGTTGCGAGTTCAACGTGGACCACATCCCTCTCATTAGTGACCATGTCACTCATGCGAGTATTGCGCCGCGTCATCACTTCAAAGGCGGCAACTATGAGCGCAGGCAACGAGGCTTCGCTGCTGCAGCGAGGTCTGCAGTTCCTAGAGGAGAATGACGAGAAGAGGGCGGGTGTGTGGCTTGTGTGGCTGCTGCTAGTGCTCGTGCGGTGGCTGGCGGGCCTCCACTCGTACTCGGGCGAGCACACGCCGCCCATGTTCGGTGACTACGAGGCGCAGCGCCACTGGATGGAGATCACGATCAACCTGCCAGTCTCCGATTGGTATTTCAACACCACGTCCAACGACCTGCTGTACTGGGGACTGGACTACCCGCCGCTGACCGCCTACGTCTCGTATCTCTTCGGACGCGCGGCCGAGATCACAGAGCCCTCCATGGTGGAGCTCGTGAGCTCGAGGGGATACGAGTCTGCGACCAGCAAAGTGCTCATGCGCACATCCGTGCTGCTGTGCGACGTTGCCCTCTTTATTCCGGCGATTTACTGTGTGGCGAGAGCGATCTATGGCAGTGAGCAATGGACACGACGCACAGCGTTCCTTCTTCTGGTTTTGCTGCAACCGGCCGTCTTGCTCATTGACCATGGACACTTCCAGGTACAGCAAAACTGCAGCTAACGCTGTATTTTTTGTTTGTATCATGCTGGTAACATATCTGACCTTGTGTGTGGTTCTGCATTTCTCGAGGACAGTACAACAATGTGTGTTTGGGCTTTACGGCGCTGGGCGTTGCTGTGATCCTACAGGGACATGAATTCGTCGGCAGTATTTGCTACTGTCTGGCACTAAACTTCAAGCAAATGGCGCTTTACTACGCCCCTGCATTTGGAGTATTTCTGCTTGCTCGTTGCCTCTATCGGGATATGTGCATTCTCCATCTTGTCAAGCTTGCGGTTGCAGTCATTGCCACGTTCACGTTGATGTGGTTCCCAATTTGCGCATATCCATCAGCGGGGGAGACTTGCTTGTCCACGATGGCACAAGGTATAGACGCTTCATGGTTTGACACCTCAATAGTTTTTTTTCTGACTAATGTCTCAATGGCTGTCCAGTTGTTCATCGCATCTTCCCGTTTGGCCGGGGTCTTTTTGAAGACAAGGTTGCAAACTTTTGGTGCATCGCCGACTTTATTCTTAAGATCCGACGACACGTGACCCCCGCACTTCAGATGCGATTATGGTAAGTTGCGGATGATGCCGTGGATAAGTTGAGGTCGCTGACTGTTTTGTTGCTTGAATTTTGTATAGCACGGTGATGACATTTATCGGGTTTTCTCCGTCGGTCATTGACCTGCTAAGGCGAAAGCCCACGAACCTGCGGTTTGTTTTGTCTCTTGCAATCTGCTCGCTTTCATTTTTCTTGTTTTCTTTCCAAGGTATGCGCGTTTGTGCTGTGTTTGGTAGTTGTGCGCCATGTGTGTTGACACTGTGCGTGTCTTGTGCTACTTGCGTAGTCCACGAAAAGACGATTCTGCTGCCATTGCTGCCGATTTCGTTCCTTTTTGCTAATAATGCACTACTCTCGGGGTGGTTCAGCGTGCTGTCAACTTTCAGGTTTGCTCATTGCAGCATGTTGTATAGTAGTGTTTGTCTGTCTAACATTTGGGCCTGTTGTTCTTGTGCAGCATGTATTTTCTCCTGGAGAAGGATGGCTTAGTTCTTCCATACATCGTGTTACAGCTAGCTTACGCGAGTGCGGCAGTGGCTCCATTCCTTACATTGGGGACTGCAAAGCACCTACACGTGCAGCAAACCGAGCTTGCGCCAGGCTATCAGCGGGATGGCAGTGCTCATCCGCTGTTTCGGGCTTACGTCATGGTACTTAGCTTTTCTCTGCGATGGTACTGGTAGTCCAAGTAACTAACTGCGCGTGTATATTGTAGGTTTCATTGCTAGGAATCGTAGTCATCCACGCTGCGCAAGTGTGGATCGCCCCGCCCGCGAGATACCCACACATCCACGACTACGCCTTCGCTGCTTATTCCTGTGGTCATTTCCTGCTGATACTCGCATATTTGACGTACTGGCAGTGGACTGCAGAATCTCAGGAAACGCAGAGCGAGAAGGCCAAGAAAGAGTAGCTGCGCAAAAGATTATAGATGTGTCTTGAACGATAGCTGTCATCTGAAGCATTGTTCATGCCTGTTACTACGTGGATTGGCGGTATGTTGCTACTTGTCAACTTGGAGCAGCTTTGCCAGCAAAGTGTACCTGCTCGCCTTACTTGTTGGACTTCAGGAACTTGAGCTGCTTCTTTAATCGTGCCTTCTCATCTTTAAACGCTTGCAACTGCACCCGACAGCAAAACGATCAGACATCTCATCTATAGGCATTTCTACCAGATCATTAACTTACCATCTGGCGATCTTCCTCGGACACCGGGACCCTGTTCGACTTGATGTCAGCGATAAACGCGGCCTCGTTCTCCCTCGCTTCAGCCAGTAGCTTCTCCAACGACGCCTTCATCTCCTCCGGAGACACGTCTCCATGCGGAATAGGAATGTCATCTGCATCAACACAGTCTCAAAATTAATCCCACGTGCATCACCTCGTCCAGCGACAACACAGCTGCCTAGCGAACCATTCATGTTGGGTGGCTCGACGCCCTCCTCCTCCTTCGAGTGCACAGGATTGACCTCTTCCTCCTCTTTCTTCTGCGTGATAACCGTCGGGTATCCTGCCTGCTTGGCGCGCCACTGTTCGTACTCCTCCAGACTCATGCCGCGGCCTTCTGGCTCCTGGATCGGCAGCCACTTCTTCACGCTCGCCGGCAGCACATCTGGGTCATAGTACACGTACGCAACACCGCTGCATACATCAGCAGCAACACATGAACAACATTAGCGAAACGACTCGGCAGAATAGCAGCAACATGTGGACGGACCCGATGGCTCCTGCCAGTCCCAGCAACGTGAAGAAGCTCGAGTTGTCCTGGCCGCCGGAGTGCGGCGCCGATCCCCCGTAGCTGAGACGGCGCAGCGACGTGTGGTGGAAGCCAATGCGGCTGATCTGTCGAGAAAACTACAGCAACATACACGTCAATACAGATCGACTTCGCTTCTCAGTCGAGCGTGTGCTGTACCCGCAGAGGCAGCATGTTGATGATGGTTCGTTCCTCCGAAGATGCCTGCGTGCGGTGATGGTGACACGCGATTCAAGTTGACTGTGGTGCACATTAGATTGGAGATTACCAGGACGGTTAGCCTCGTATAAGCTTTTAATAATCCTAAACTAGGTCCGATGACTGACAGCCAAAACTTCAGGGATCGGGGAAAACTCACAGGATGCTTGGCCGCACCATCAGATCTCAAGCTCGCCGTCTCCGTTCGCCTCTCGTGTTCGCACCGCGTCTATCAAGCCCCATGAGCACCTCCGCCCCCAAGTTTAAGCTGGCGCTGTGCCAGATCGCCGTGGGCGATGACAAGCAGAAGAACATCGCCACGGCCACCGCCGCCGTGACCGAGGCCGCCAAGAACGCGGCGCAGGTGGTATCGCTGCCAGAGTGCTGGAACTCGCCGTACGCCACCACGTCCTTCCCGCAGTATGCGGAGGAGATTCCGGAGAAGAAGGCGCTGTTGAACGAGAAGGACCACCCGTCCACCTTTGCGCTGTCGCAGCTAGCCGCCAAGCTCCAGATCTACTTGGTGGGCGGCTCCATCCCCGAGAAGGATGCGACCGGCAAGGTCTACAACACGAGCGTCATCTTCTCGCCTGAGGGTGAGATCCTGGGCAAGCACCGCAAGGTCCACCTGTTCGACATTGACGTGCCCGGCAAGATCACATTCAAGGAGTCGGACACGCTCTCCCCAGGCAACAGCATGACGCTCTTCGACACGCCCTACGGCAAGATCGGCGTCGGCATCTGCTACGACATCCGCTTCCCGGAGCTGTCCATGCTCATGAAGAAGCAGGGCGCCAAGGTGCTGCTCTTCCCGGGCGCCTTCAACCTCACCACGGGCCCGGCGCACTGGGAGCTCCTGCAGCGCGCTCGCGCTGTGGATAACCAGCTGTACGTGGCGGCGACCTCGCCTGCGCGTGGTCCGGAGGGTGGCTACCAAGCATGGGGCCACTCCACGGTGATCTCTCCCTGGGGCGAAGTTGTGGCCACGTGCGATCATGGTGAGTCCATTGTGTACGCTGATGTGGACCTGGAGAATGTCGAGGAGATGCGTCGCAACATCCCGACCTCGAATCAGACGCGCTCGGACATCTACGAACTGGTGCAGAAGTAAACGCTGAAAAGAACCGCATCGACACGAAGGTCCCCCTTAGCTTACGAGACGGACGCTCGTGCTTTCTACGCAGGGCCGGCCACGTGACGAGTAGCTTCCGGATATGAGTACATGACGTAACTCAGCATTGAGATGTGTGAATGGGTAATACAATCCCAACAAAAGTGTCTCCTCCTATTCTGCTGAGAGTGAAAGGATTTACACTCTGTCCAGCCACTTCATTTCGTCCTCAAACAGCGTTCGTGCCTCTTCAGCCTTGGCTTCCTCCTGTTGCTTGAACTGGACAACAGGTGAGTACTATTCACAGCCACACGACAGTAAAGCAGTCAGTCTCTTGCCACCACGTACTCCCTGAATGACACCTCTTGTTTCGCGGGCGTACCTTTAAGTTCAGGTGCTGGGTGACGTTGCGGCGGACCCAGCGCTCCTGGCGTTGAAGGCGATTCTTCACAGCCTCCACTTTCTTCTTGCCAATCTTTTGGTTCTCCGAGTTTAAACGTATCGGCTCCCAGAAGAGCACAACCCGGCGCAGGTCAGGTGAGACGTTTGCCTGTGAATTGCAAGAGGAACCAGGCAGACACTTCGTCAGAAACTTTGCAAGTGACAGGGCTACCGTTGTCCCTGTAGCTTACCTCGACAATAGTAGGCACGATATCTGCTCCAGACACATCCGCATCCTCAACCAGCAGATTCTGCACGAACTCCAGCACAGCGATACCCACGCTCTCTTGACGATGCGTCACACGCTCAGCCTTGGGTTGCTTTGGTTTCTTCTCTAGCGGGGTCATATTCTTGTTTTCTAAGGGGCATCGCGAATAGCACAATGAGTACGGAAGAAACACCACCAAAGCAACGATTCCGTCGCACAATTTTAACGTACTCAAGCTCGGGTTTGGCATCCGCTCGGCGTTCTTGCCCGTCGGTGTACTGTTCGGATTCAGCTCTCCCAGAACCTTCAGCAGTTTCTTCTTCGGGATGCGTTCCGTCGCGCGGTCGATTCCGTCCGTGCCGTCGTCCTCATCGTTGCCGTCGTCTTCATGGGCGTGGCGTTGGTCGAATGTGTCCATGCGTTTTTGAAACTCGGCTGGGCTGAGACGAAAAAGATCTTCCGCTTCGTCCAGAAACTTCTCGGTCTCCTCGTCTGGGTCCTCGCCGTCATCGTGCTCGTATTCCTCGTCCTCGGCCATCTCCATCGTGTTCGGCAGCTCGCCATCGTCCTGGGACTGCGCCTTTGTCGGATACTGCTTCTGCATCTCCTCGAACCACTTGGCAAACTCCTCGTCGTCCTCCTGTCAATAGTAAATCCTATATTAGCATTGCCAGCTATTAATTAGCATCGCCTAGCCTCTAGTTACGCTGGTTATACTAGGGTATCGACTATTGACAGTACCTCGCCGCCTTGGAAGACTGCCGCTGGCTTGGACGGCGAACGGCTGGGCGAACCTCTGCGATTCCGGCGAGCTGGGGTTACGGTAGACGCATGAAGACCTCGCAGCTGCAGGGTCGCGCTGGCAGGGCCCGCGTGCCTCAGCGCGAGTCGAAGAAGCCACGCAGTCGGGAGCATGGCTACCAACCGCTCAAAATTTGAAGGTGCACTCTTGTCTTTTTTAAAGGATGGGTGTTTTCGAATTGGGTTTTGAAACAGCTTGGTGTTTAAAACAAATCGGCGGCTGTCTGAGAACTTTCGTGTGGGATAAAGGCCCTTCAGTTTGCTGCAGAAATTACATGTAAGTTCACTCGAATAAACTATGAAAGACTAACTACAGCGCAGCCGCATTTGATGCGAGCAGGTCGATGTGACAAAGCAAACATCAGACACGAACATAGGCAAACTACCAACTTGCCCTAGAGGAAGTTGTATTAATATGTACATGTATCTTACTGTCCAGAAATTGGCATTCGCATTCCCTACACGCCAGAACTCATATTGAAAGGGCGATGGAGCCCACGCCCCTTTCAACAGTGGACGAGCGAGCACATTGTTGACACCGCCATAGCGCCATCTACTACTTGGATACAAGCATAAAATTACAGCTGCGCTCACAATCAAACCAGGCCATCAAGCTATAGGATTGACGCATATTGCGGAAATAATTGCCTGGTTGCAGAATGCGCCAGTACTGGTCTGCTCTCCAGCGGTTGTGTGTAGTGGCTTTATTTTCTCGCAATGCTTGCCAAGCGTTGGCAGGATACCATGGGCCATTCATTGCCAATGGTAAGGTCGAAGTACCACTTGAACGGCGGAAAAGGTGGACAGGAAGGTTCTTGGAATGAAGAATCTGTCCACCTTTTCCGAATGTTGAAGCAGCGGAATCTAGAACAATTGATCCAAAGGTTTGGCTTACATCGCTTACATCGCGGCTTACGAGGCAGCGCTTGCATGACGACATTTTTCTCTCGCAAAATGACAGGGATGCAACTTGCCAACATCCTGGTCTTGCTGAGTTGAAGTGTTTCAGCGTCCGTGTGCAGTTTTGGTTCGTAATCGATTATGAATCATGCTTGTTCCGATTGGCCAATACTCGTTTCCGCATTCTGATTGGCTCTCAGTGTACGCTGTTCAACGAACCAATCTTCCGCCCTCATTTCTCATTTGTATGGGTGCGACAAAGATGGTGGTGACTGAAGACCATCAGGAGCTGCTGCCGCTGGTACGCGGCGTCCAGGACGGCGCCTGCGTGCCCGCGGCGGAAGACGTCCCAAGCGTGACCTCGTCCCAGCGCCGCGAGGAGGAGGACCGCGTGGTGTTCCTCGTGGTGCCGGGCCTAGCAGACGACGACCAAGACGCCACAGCCAAGATCGAAACGGCGCTCAAGGGTAGCGCTCTGGGCGTGCGCGGCGTGCAGCTGGATCTGCTGGAGAAGCTGGCGAGAATCGAGCTGATGCACCGCGCGGACGAGGCCACGGAGGCCGCGCTGGCTGACGTGGTGCGGCGCGCCACGCCCGACAAACTCGTGGCGTATCCCGTGTGGCAGCATCGCGAGCGCATCGTGCGTCTGCGCGTGGAGGGCATGCGCTGTATGACCAACTGCGGGCGTCAGGTGATCCGCGCGCTGGAGCAGATCCCCGGCGTGCTGCACATCCACGTGGACTCCAAGTCCAAGACGGCGGAAGTGGCTCTGGCTAAAGGCTGCACGGCTACTGAGGTGGATCTCATCAAGTACATTCGCGCGGCAAACCCGCGATTCGACGCTTCGATCGGCAAGGAGAAGAAGGAGCGGACGAGTTCACTTCCTGGCGCGATCTTGCTGAATGTCACAGGCATGAGTTGTGCCAAGAACTGCGCGGCAAAGGTCCAGGCGGCGCTGCAGAGTGCTGAAGGGGTGATTGACACTACGGTCGAATTTAGCAACAACCGCGCGACGATTATTCTTGAACCAGAGAGTAAGGTGACGGAGGAAGACTTGATTCAGGTGGTGCGCAATACTGGCAAGAAATTTGATGCTTCGCGCTATGAACTTTTCAGTAATGACGGTGACTCCCGCGTGGTGTATCTCAAGATCAATGGCATGAGCTGCGCGAAGAACTGCGCGAGAAAGGTGCAGGATGCGTTGAATGGCGCTAAGGGAGTTATCAACGCCAAGTTGGACTTCAGCACGAAGCGGGCTACCATTTTCTTGGAGACGGACAGCCATCTAACGGAAACCGACCTGATTGATGTCGTGCATTCCGCAGGTCAAAAGTTCACGGCTTCAGTGACGACACCAACCAGCGGCCCACGTACAATCCTCCTTGCAGTTGAAGGTATGAGTTGTGCAAAAAACTGCGCGAGCAAGATCGAAAAGGCCTTGAATGCAGTGCCAAGCGTGGAGGTCGCGATGGTGGACTTCCCTCTGAAGCGCGCAACTGTACAGCTTGAGTCTGGTAGCTCACTCACGGAAAACGACCTGATCGAAGTCGTTCGTGGAGCTGGCACCAAGTTCGATGCTGCTGTGTACGTTCCATCGTTTAGTCCGCGCACGGTAGTGTTGGAGATTGAAGGTATGAGCTGCGCCAAAAACTGTGCACGTAAGGTCCAGCAAGCCCTCAGCGAAACAGAGGGCGTTGTATCGACGTCTGTGGATTTTGCCGCAAAGAAGGCAACCGTTGAAGTGGACCCTGATGGACAGTTTAATGATGACGACTTGCTGCAAGTTGTTCGACGCGCGGGGTCGAAGTTTCGTGCTCGTCTCGTTAAGCCGAAAGCACAGGAAGCACCCGTTGTTGTTGAAGAGACTGCACTTGACATCCAAAGCAAGCCGGAGGTAGCTTCATCTACTACGTCGGACGACGTAGCGATTTCCATCGACTCCGGTAAGACTGAGATTGGAGACGCAACGCTTCTAATCGGTGGCATGACTTGCAACTCGTGCTCCAACTCGGTAGAAAACGCTCTGAAGCAAACGGAAGGCGTCATCTCTGCTGTTGTTAGCTTCGCGACAGAGAAGGCATCGGTCCGCTTTGACAAGGATGTGGTTGGCATCCGAACGCTTGTTGAAACTGTTGAAGATATTGGGTATGATACCTCGTACGTGTCGGGAGCAGAGGCCCAGAAAGCTCTTGGAGATCAGCGGGCAAAGGAAATCACGCGGTATCGCGTTGACTTTTTCGTCTCGGTGCTCTTCACATTCCCGATTCTCCTGATTATGATGGTGTTTGACAACATCGCGCCTATTGAGTACGGCTTGACTTCGAGAATTCTTCCGGGTATCTCGTGGCAAACTTTGATTGTGGCGATTTTAGCCACGCCAGTCCAGTTTTACCCTGCTCGTCGTTTCCACGTCGATGCTTGGAAGGGAATGAAGAATCGAATGCTGGGCATGTCGTTCTTGGTGTCTATGGGCGCCAACGCGTCGTACTTCTACGGCATGTTCAGCATCATTCGTGCCTTCTTGCTGGACGACTCAAGTGTCGCCAATCCGGACATGTTTATGACGTCGTCGATGCTGATTTCGTTTGTGATTCTGGGCAAGTTTTTGGAATCCATTGCAAAGGGGAAAACGTCAGCAGCGTTAAGCAAGTTGATGGAGTTGCAGGTCAAATCGGCCACGTTGCTGGTTTTCAGCGCAGATGGAACCAGAGTCCGTGAAGAGCGGATCGTTTCCATTGAACTAGTCCAGCGTGGAGACACCTTGAAGGTAGTTCGCGGATCATCGATTCCGGCTGATGGTGTCATCGTGTACGGCGAAGGTCGAATTGATGAATCGATGCTGACCGGCGAATCCAAGACAATCAAGAAAGTCGCTGGTGATCGCGTGCTAGGGGCAACAGTGAACGTCGACGGGTTGTTCCATATGAAGGTTACTGGTGTGGACAACGATACTGCACTGAGCCAGATCATTCGTCTCGTGGAGGACGCGCAGACCTCAAAAGCGCCAATCCAAGCTTATGCAGATTACGTTGCCTCCGTCTTTGTCCCGACGGTGCTGGGGTTGTCGCTCCTGACTTTCTCGGTTTGGTACATCCTCTGCATGTTCGAGGTTGTTTCGGAAAGCTGGATTCCTCCCACGGACAGCACGTTTGTGTTTGCGTTCAACTTCGGTATTGCAACGCTTGTAGTGGCTTGCCCATGTGCGTTGGGATTGGCAACGCCTACGGCAGTTATGGTCGGAACGGGTGTTGGCGCTGAGCATGGTGTATTGATTAAGGGCGGTGAGCCACTGCAGGCTGCGCACAGCGTCAACACGATTTTGTTCGACAAGACGGGAACCCTGACTGTGGGAAAACCTGTGGTGACAGATGTGGTTGTGCTCAGTAAGAAGCTGAGCACCGAGGAACTGATCATTCTTGCAGGGTCGGCTGAACTTGGCAGTGAGCACCCGTTGAGTAAGGCGATCATTGAGTACGCGAAGTTCATCTCATCATCTCTTGAGCAGCCGACGGGTTTCCGCGGAGTTTCTGGGCGAGGCATTGCATGCATGGTCGGTGAACACAAGGTCGTCATCGGTAACAGAGAATGGATGGCAGATAACGGCCTGAAGCGTTTGACCAGCATTGTGCTACAACAGGCTACGCTGACTTTCCAGAATGCCGGGAAGACAACAATCTACATGGGCATCGACGATGAGCTCAGCGCTGTCTTTGGTGTTGCGGATGCTCCACGCAAGGAGTCGATCCGTACGCTGAAGAAACTGAAGCAGATGGGTTTGGAGGTCTGGATGGTCACTGGTGATAACGCGCGTACCGCATTCACTATTGCTGACCAGCTTGGTATCAGCCGTCGCAACGTCATGGCTGATGTGGTTCCTTCTCAGAAGTCTTCAAAGGTCAAGCAGCTCCAGAGCACTGGCCGCATCGTTGCTATGGTGGGTGACGGCATCAACGACTCGCCTGCACTTGCGCAAGCGGATCTAGGCATTGCCATCGGCGGTGGCACTGAGATCGCCGTGGAAACGGCTGGAATGGTCCTCATGAAGGCCAACTTGTTCGACGTCATCACGGCGCTGGACTTGTCCCGGACGATCTTCAACCGCATCCGCCTGAATTACGTGTGGGCTCTCGGCTACAACTGCTTGTTGATCCCGCTGGCCGCAGGTGTGCTGTATCCTTTCGGCTTCAGCATTCCGCCCATGTTTGCCGGTGGAGCCATGGCCATCTCGTCCGTGTCAGTGGTCACCTCCTCACTCTTGCTCCGGTATTACACTCCTCCGACTCTCCCCGATGATTTCAACGTGGACGACACTAAGTCGCTACTCTTCAAGAAGCCGACAGTCACCACACCGCTGCTTGCCTCCAGCACGCTGGAATAGACAACAGTTGCCCTTTCACTTCAACTTCATTTCCGAAATATTCAATACAAATTCACATTATACCAACATATTCTGATTGACATTCGCAAAACTTGACATTGTATCAATGGAGCACGAGGGCACTGACGCGCCCGAGGCTGCGGAGTCTCAGCCGACAGAGCCGGTGGTGGCGACGGGAGCTGCAGTGAAAGAGGGCAAAGCTCTATCCAAGAGGCAGCAGAAAAAACTACGTCGCGCGGAGCGTGACCCAGCGGAGCGCCAGGCCAAGAAGCGCAAGTCCAAGCGAGACGCCAATAGCGCCAACCGCTTCCAGGCCGAGGCGCCCAAGTACTCGTTTGCCAATGGTAATTATTGTGGATAGAAGGAAAATATTGGTTGACTAATGATACTATTGTTCCTTGCAGGTTATCGGATGGTGGAGCCGTACGTGTACGAGTTCCGCACGTTCGCTAAGGCGAGATGGTTCGACCGTGAGCTGCTGGAGATTTTCACCAAGGAATTTGGTGCCAATTCACCGGAGTATTACGTGAGTTTTTGAAGCGTTTGCATGATTTTAGTAATGGTATGGAGGGACTAAAGTTTTTTATGTAACGTTACATTTAGAGATTCGCCATTGCATCGGGACGCATCTCGGTGAACAACAAGATCGTGCCTGCAGATGCCATTATCAAGAACGGAGACTTGATCATTCATAAAGTAAGGATGAGCTTATCGTGTACTCTCTACTGGTATTCAGTTGCTGACCGAGTGTTTCTTGTTGTTCGGATAGGCTCATCGTCACGAGCCACCAGTGTCTGGAGATGAGGTGTCAGTGGTGTATGAGGACAACGATATGGTACACGCGCTAGCTGTTGTGAGAGATTCCTATGCTTCTTAACGTTTTGTACTGACTGTGAGTTACTGTCTTAGATTGTCGTGTCCAAGCCACCTTCCATGCCGACCCACCCGTGTGGTGCGTATCGCCACAACTCTTTGCACTCAATTGTGCAAGCTAACCGACCGGATCTTCCGCAGCTAAACATCGTTCATCGCCTCGATCGGCTCACGTCTGGTAAGATAAAACGCTCTAACCCGTGCTGGCTACTTGTTAGAAAATATTTTTACCAGTCTAACTCAGCCCTGCGTGGCGGCTTTATCAGGTGTTGTGCTCCTAGCGAAAAATGCGGCCAAGGCGAAGGCTTTATCATTGATCATCGGTAATGATTGAATTTGTGATCACTGCACATTCTTGTTCAGTTATGGATCTGCCTCGTACGAGCCTTTTCTAACGAACACTGCGCATTCTTGCTGTGCGATATAAAACATTAGCTGACCGCCAGGCTTCCAAGACGTATCTTGCGCGTGTGCGTGGGGAATTCCCGAATGTTCTCGATTCAGCAGGCCAAGAGAAGCTAGTGGCTGAAGCACAAGCAAATTGTCCTGCTAGTGTGATCACGTTTCGAGAGGAGGGTGCCATCCTCATCAGCTGCCCCCTTCGTTGCCTCTCAGCTCGTGACGGCGTGTGGGAGTGTCGTGGGGAGGGTAAGCCGTCCGAGACTTTAGTGCAATTTGTTCGTACAGACAAGTGCACTAGCCTTATGAAGTGCAAGCCGGTCACAGGAAGAACGCATCAGATCCGTTTGCACTTGCAGCTCATTGGGTTCCCCATTGCCAATGACCCGTGCTATGGAGGAGAGCTACATTTTGGCGAGAGTGTAGAGCGGATCGAAGTGATTGCAGCTGCCAAGCGCAGCAAAGCTGATCTTACACCGAAATACCCTGTGGATTTTTCAACACCTCGTAAGGAGAACGAAAGCGAAGAGGAGTTCATGAAACGGACTTGCACATGGTGCTACGTTGGTGAAGCTGAAGCTTTCAATGAAACCCAGCTGCATTGTTCCAAGATTTGGCTACACGCACTAGAGTACAAGGTAATGAGCTTTTCAAAGCATCCCAGCTTTGGTATCCCGAAGGCTAAGGAGAATTACTAACTTATGTGTACTGTTTTATAGCTTGGTGGCCAAGTGTTTAACGTCCCAGAACCTAGTTGGGCTGTTCCTTCAACTGAGTACTAGCAACTAGGTGAAGACTCACTATTGTCAGCGTACTCGTTTGACTAGCTTCGAAAAGCGCTCTCGAGAAGATGCGGGTAGTCCACGTAGCAGTTGTTGGTCGGAAAAAACGAGTCGGCGAGAAGGTAGGAGTCTTCATCGGATAGTTGCGGGGCTACAGATAAAAGTGCATCCATGAATTCATCTTCGCACAGTAGACCACTTTTCTCTATATCTCGCTCACGTAGAGCCTTGCGTAGCTGGTACTTCCGAGCTGCAAAGACTCGCTGCAGCAAACTTACAACGCGTAGATCCGCTAGTGGTTGCGAGGTCTGATTGTCTCCACAGGTTTTGCGAGCAGACTGTGGAGGTGTATAAGCTGTGTCTGGATTACTTGCAGATCGTTCCGTAGAGCGTCCACTTCCAGGTGGCAAACCTTCGTCACCTTCGTTGGTGAAATTCAAGCTGAAATCAATGTCATTCGAGTCAACCGCTTCCTGTTGGTCGGAAGGCAATTGAAAGACGGAGTCGCACAGTCGGTGAATGTCAATTCTCCCGTTGCTAGAGGCAAATCGTGCTATGAGTACATCAACTTCTGGTTTCGACAATGACACGGACTGATCGTCCACAACACGCAGCAGATCGGAGACTGATACAAGGTCGTAACTTGATCCAGCGTAAGCTAGCAACTGCCTAACTCTTGGAATTTTCATCAATTTGCAGCTCATGCTGCGCGCTGGATCCCCACGCTCCTCGTGCGAGGGTGGCTTACACACAAGAGCCGAGAGGATATCGCAGAAATCGTCGTAGGCGAATAGTTGTTCCTGACTCTGGTTATTGTTACTTTCAGCGCCAATTATGTCGTTAGTGAACCTCCGGAATAGTGTTATCATCTGCTGTTCATTCATGCTCGACGTAAGTCCTGCTCGACTCAGCACACTTTTCATAGTTTCCATGCTCACAAAGCGTGACTTGTTTCTGTCGAGTTGCCGCCATTCACGGCGCAAATCCATACGGCGAGGTCCGTTCATCCAGAGCTTAGCTGTGAGTGCTTGCACTGCTGAGCTGTCTGAATAACGGAAGACTTCAGGATGACTTTCACAGAAGCTCAGAGTCTGTGAATCAGCCTCCACGAGCGCCAGTCGTTGATATGGTGAAAATTCGAAGCTGAGCACAGCACCCACAAACATGTCTGAAGCCTGGTAATGCAGCGGAATTGTTGTCTCTCGGGACTTGGAATTTTGTACAAGCTTTGGGTCTTTTCGAAAGCGACCACGATCTAGGAAGCGACCTCCCAAGACGCCTGAATTTCTCACGCGTGGCTCGAATACAGCTATCGTCTCGTCCTCGAGGAAGTAGGTAACTACAAATTCGCGTTGAGCGTTCATGTCACCGCGAGGAAGTCCTTGAAAGCGAGCTCGAAATCGCAACTGCTTCCCATCCAGATCGTCGTCTCGACATAACGGTGTCACCGAACTGCGTTCATAGCTTAGACTTCCTGGAATTGGAGCCACCAGACCTCCTTGCATACAACCGTTGTTATTGTTTGCGGAATAGCCACTGGTACCTCGGCCATTTGATGCAGGAAGTGCTATTGGTGTTTGTGTAGCCTGAAAGAGCTTCCACTTCGCTGTTGTGTCCGGTGCTTCAGGTGAAGGTGGCTCAAACTTTTCCTGGGTTATGCCATGAGTCTCCAAATAATAGTCGCGCGTGAATGCATCGCAGTCTTCGAGTAGCAGTTGCCTTGAGAAAACGTTTACCCATTCCCCGCAGCGTAAATCTCTGTCGGTAAGGAAGTAGCTCGCTTCGCCATCGTCATTTTGCTGTCGAGTTTCTGTACCTGGTTCTCTGACCAATTTCCTGCGCGACAATAAAACACAGAAATGCCCACGACCTCGTTCTCGGTTGCCATCTCGGGCTTCTACGATCTCCACCGTGTCGTCACACAAATAGTAATGCAAGACAAAGTGTCGAGTCTCAGGATACAGCAGGTGATCATCGTGCCAGGACGCGTAGAATCTCAGCACCTTCTGGCTCAAATCGTGGAATTTACGTGTGGCTTCAGCCTTGCTCGCACCAAGGGCTCGAGTTCGGTCGCGCAGTTGGTTCTTGAGCTCTTCGACTTCATCCATCTTCGAGCTCGATTCGTCTGGATACATGCGTGGGGTTTCCAACATCTCACCGAGCGATTCATTGTAGAAACTTCGAGTGGCGGCATCGCAGTCCACGATGTGGAATGTGCGTCCATACAAACGCAATTCACCGCCAATACGGAAGTCCTCCGGCGAATAAAAGTCGTCCGAGATATTTTCACGAGGCAACGAGCTGCTCCTGTTACCAGTCTTACGAACGACGGTGCGTCGCATGAATTCTCCTTGCGGAATCCCGCTGTTTGTAACTCGAGGCTCGGAAATGGAAATGGATCGATCACTGAGGTAGAAACACACAACAACGCGTCTGGTCCGTTTCTCGGTTCGGCCATCGGCGAGTTCGACAGGTTCGGTGAAGTACGCGAAGAATCGTAGCACAAGTCGGTCGTGTGTTAGCCATGCTGGTTGTGTCGAGTCTACGCGATACTTGGAGCTCGGGAGTTTGAGGCGATTCATGTCTGGCTGGGTAGGTGCAGTGTAGGTGGCCTGCGTGGTAGTGGTCGGACGCAATTCCTGGGATTTCGCGGCAGTAGCAGCAGATACGACAGAACGGAACGTTGTCGGCATTTTTTCGGCGCTGGTGAGTTTGCCCACTGACATCCGCTCCAGGAGCTGTCCTCGACGAAAATGTGTCTTGTTCATTTGGTCGTAGTGGGTGGACCTCATGCCTGGGACCAGCGGCATAAAGGCCGGGATAGTGAAATCGCCCATTGCTGTCAAAGATGAAGTGTTCACGAAACTAAGAGCTCTCGGATATTTCTCGAATGCGGCGCATTGCGAATCGGCGCAACGTGAAACGCACCACAACGGTCAAGCGTAGCCAGAAACCCGCAACGGACAGAGCTATCCGTCTATGATAGACTCTATCCGTCTAAGAGTTGACAGTACGGTGATGATGTTCAAGGATGCACTCGAATGTGAAGACATGAATGGGATTGCAAATATATTGAGCCTTGCAGCGCACGGCCAGCGTTATCGAAATGTACAACACGCTTGGCGGCAGCAGGAAGACCGTCCAAGAAAAAGAAAGAAAACCGCAACGAGAATAAGTGTACTTCTACCGCTAGCGTCGGTGGGCGGGGCACTCTACTCCGCCGTCTTGGATTTCTTCGTGTGCTTCTTCTTCTTCTTCTTGTCCGCGTCGGCGGCGGGGGCCTCAACAGCCTCCTCCACGACCTGCTTGTGCTTCTTGTCCTTCTTGGACTTCTTGGACTTCTTGGTAGGGGCCTCCTCCTCGACCTCCTCCATCTCAGCATCCTCATCCACAGCGCGCTTCTTAGACTTCTTGTCCTTCTTGGACTTCTTGTCTCCCTTAATAGCAGCCTTCTTAAGCTCCTCCGAGACCTCCAGCATCACGTCAGCGTTCTTACGCGGGGCAGCGCCGCTCTCGTAGAAAGCAAGACGCTCCTCAACCTGTTCGCGCATCTTGTCACCGTACTTCGTCGTGGGCTCGTCAATGAACGAGTCAATACGCGAGGCGATGGCACACTTGTTAGCAAGGTAACGCGAGATGCGACCCTTGTTCTTGGCAGCGGCGCGACCAATGAAGGTCGAGTGGAACAGCAGACCGTACTTGGGCGTGTTGCCGCGGGTCTTTAGCGCGCGGAACAGAGCCTTCTCGGCACCCAGAATCTGCACAGTCGAGGCTGGGCACTTGGCTAGGTTGGTCAGCGAACCAGCGTGCGAAATGAGACGAGCACCAACCGACTCGCCGATGAGCGAGGCAAGGTTGGGGGCCACCGTCGACATCTTGGACACCAGGTACTCGTGCAGCTGGCGACGGTACTCGGCAAGCTTAACGAGACGCGTGGTGAAGTTGTCCACGTTGATCATGTCGATCTCCGACATGTCCATACCCATGGAGGAGCGGGCAGCGTGCAGAATCTGCTGGGCCTTGTCCTCGTCGAGAACAATCTTCGACAGCTCCTCGAGCGAGTCTTCGCTCAGCGTGTTGCGGTTCTTAATGAACGACGCGCAGCGCGCGTACACGTAGTTGTCGTTAACGATCTTGACGAGCTCGGGGAAGTGCCACGAGTACCACTCACGCACGCGCATGGCGAACGTGTTGATGTCCTTGTCCATCTGGTCGAGCAGGGCAATAGCCTGGATGATCATGTTGTCGGCACGGTTCACGTTGAATTTGACCTTGGCACGCGAGTACGAGTGGCCAAGACCCAGCTGGGCCTTGGCGAGGTTACCCTGGGCCAGCTCCTTGACGAACGTGCTGAAGTGCATGCGCACGCCGCGCACGATCTCGAGCGTCGTCTCGCTCGTGTTGCACGGCGCGTTGAGCTCGTCCGAGATAGCCTGCGCCAGTCCCTTGTCCTGCACGCCGAGGGCGAACTTGCCCTTCTTACCGGCCTTGACCTTGGGCAGGTTCATCTCCAGGAAGTTCTTGAGGTCGTCGCTCAGTAGACCTTCCGAGATGTTGTTGATGTTCTCCAGGGCGTTCTCGGCCGACGTGAAGGGCTGGAAAGCCTTGAGCTTCACGATGCGTCCGAACGATGACACGTCCGCCACCGCGGCCTGCACCTCAGCCACGAGGCTGCCGATCTCCTCGTTCTCCACCACCTCAAAGATTGCATAGCCTGAGGCCGACTCGAACAGCACGAAGTTGTTGGCACCCTGGTATGGAGAGAAGGAAAATAATTAGTGCGTCATGTTCGTTGCGATCTCAGCTATCTGTTCATGCAAGTTGCACGTGCAACGGAAGTCTACAGCCAGAGAGGGCCAAAGTCGCGTCTCCTCACTCACCATGTTCGCCTTGACTTTTGATGTTTCCCAACTGGCTGTGGGTGGTGGTGCGGCGCTGAGCTGTCAGTGGTTGCTGGCCAGCCAGGTCAATGTTGCATCTCATTGGCTCGTATAAATAGCTTCAAACCATTATGATTGGTGAGAAGTTTTGCTTTTACAACTGTATTTTCAGCCAATGGATGGGAAGAAGATCCAGAAGTGACGGAAGTTGCCTTTTTGAGATGGAGCAACTGGTTGCCTGCCCCGCAGTCCATCGTGATGGAGAGATAACGCGCGGGCGCATTGGCTTCAGGTCGACGGATAGCGATAAGGTCGGGTCTTCTCCTTCATGCTGGGGTTGTTTTTTACTGCCAAGAGGGGGCTATAGGGAAGACACAGGGGAGCAGAGCTACCAAGGAGGAGCTCATACTTCAATTGTCCACGAGAGCACCACACCACCAAGAACGTTTAACCACGACCCAATGAAGGGACCTCTAGTTTGGTGTCTAGCTGCGTTGCTGCTTGCAACTGTCCCCGATACTTCGACGGCACAAGTTGTGCCTCCGTCTGAGAACCCCACAACGAGTCCTGTTGCTCCTGTCACAGAAGCCTCGGAGCAGATAGCGGTGGCAGCTTGCGGCCCGCGCATCCGAAAGCCGTGGGAGCTGCTGCTCCCACAGGAGAAGGACATTTACCTGCGCGCGGTTGCGAGATCCATGGACGACGGCTACTATATCAAGTTCGTGGAGATCCACACGGAGCAGATGACGACGGTCGAAGCGCACAACACGTGCATGTTCGTCTACTGGCACCGCTTATTGCTGCTGGGCTTCGAGAACATGTTGCGGAGCTACGGTGGCGAGTTCTCCTGCATCACTGTGCCATACTGGAACTACGTCGACGACAACCAGCGCTATATGATGGGTGGATGCCGCAGCATGGAGGAGTGTTCGCTGCTCTTGCGCGAATTTGGTGGGTCGTTGAACGGGTATAGTCGCTCTGTCACGATCAATGGATCCCCCATCGGCGGAACCTGCGTGGTGACGCCGCCTCTAGATCACTTCTGTGAGGCCACTCACCTCCGTGGAGGCAACTGTGCGCGTTGTGTACCTCGCGGTGACTGGTTAAGCTCCCCCTTCCCACCGACGACGACTGTGAGTTCACTCGCGCGTCAGCTCTTCGCGACTCCGACCATCGCAGGCGTCGTGGCCAACTTGGAGCTGGGCATTCATAGTAAGGGCCTGAAAGGCAACTGGGTGGTGATATCTGTAACTTGGCTAACTTCGTGTATGCTTGTGTCCTTGCCGTTTGTGCAGATACTGTCCACAGCGCACTATCCGGAGCTATGGGCGTCTTGGAAGCGCCAGCCGACCCGATTTTCTTTTCACACCATGCCACGATTGACCTACTGCATTCAATCTACTACAAGTGCGTCGTGGGTAATACTGTGCCGATTCCGCTGGAGCAGAAGCTGGCAGATCCTCGTGTGTACACGGAATGCCCGCGCCGTCAGCCACTTCCGGTGAACGCGATCGATCGAAACATCCTGTTTCCGCAGTCGAACATCTTGCTGCGTACCGGTGAAGAAGGAGTGAACCCCACGTCCGTGTTTTCGCAGTTTAACATGCTGGACCCGTTCTTCGCAGTCCTCCCTTCAGAGTACCTGAGTTTCTCGGACATTCGCGACATTGGTATTTTCAGCTACAACTACGAGATGACTGGATTGCTTGCCGAAATGTTCACGACGTGCCCTGGTGCCGGTTTTGGACCCAGCATGGCTGGTGTGCCATTCCGCCACCTTGAGAGCTCCATCAACGCCACGGAAGATAAGTTGAAGTTTGTGGAAGCAGTGATCGTCCCTAGCAACAAGACGGTAGATACTTGGTACAGCGAGGCACTGGCAGCGGCATCGAACAGTTCTTCGATTGAATCCGCGATGGCAGACGCTTCACAAAGCTCACTCGAGGCGATTGAGGATGTGGAGAAGATGACCTGTGTGTTTTATGACGAGTGCCGTGGCGGGGTGCACGACTTCAGTGACGATTTCCGTCAGAGCTTCCATGCGAGTGGGTCGTCGCCGTGCACCACCATTCTCGCCAACATCAAAAGTGGAAGTGACCACATCCGAACGCCCAACTGGCGCCCCATCTTTCTCCGTCACATGAAGTGCGATCGCGCGTGAGGGATCGAGCGGAAGCTTGTGACGTTTGCTGTTGTACTTTGCTGTAGTAAGAAATAATGGATGTAACAAGAGCTGATCTCACACTCACACTTGATGAATTAATTCGATGTTGACACTTCCTAAAGCTCTTGGAGGACCTCTTCAATGAAACTAACAAAACTCGAGTCAATCTGCTCCTCCTCCTCTTCGCTATGCTCTTGGATGGCTAGCCGCTTAACGGTTCCTTCCAAGGCACCAGTGTCCACACCAATCGACATTTCTACACAAAACACGCACTGAAGCTCTGTCTGTGGGTGGAGAAACAAGCATCGCGTCAGATTGAGCTCGGAGGTTTTCAGAGAAGAACATGCGAAATCGTACCATTTCGGCGAAGAAAAAAAACTTTACCAACTTTTCCACGCTACCGCTCGCCAAGCAACTCATGCAGTTGTTGCGGAAGAGTTCAATAACTTCATCCACCTCAGGCATTTCGCTTAGTGTGTACGATAGCGACGCCCTGTGAAAAACAAACGAAGGGATGATGTTAGCCGTTGCATCCACACACCAAATCGCACTCCGATCTAGCGACACTTACAGTTCCGTTGCCGTTGCCCAAACCTGTTCGAATTTCCCTGCGTCAATTACAGGACTCTCAGACAGGTAATCACGGGCAGACATCGCGTCCTCATCAGCATCAGCATCAGCGTCCTCAACATCCTCTTCATCATCTTGCGATGTTGCGTGCGATGCCGTGCGAGACACCGAGTGTGACACCGTGTACGAAGCTGGGTGCGCCTTCATAGGATCAGGCTCTCTTCCATTTTGTTGTTGGTGATGCACCTGCTGCGGTGGATGAGGCGCCCTTGCAGCACGCACTTGGGCCTGCTCAGCAAACTGTTGTAGTGCGTATTTGAGGATTTCCATGAAGATGACGTGACCATTTCTGTAGAGAAGTGAGTTGACAATCCACTTCAACGTCACTGACATGTCGGTCAAACCTGGCATGACAGAGATATCCACCAAGAAGAGCGTTCCTTCGGATATCTGTACACATAAAGTTGTTAGAATCGCTGTTGAAACCCTGCGCACTCTATAGAGACGTAATCGGGCAACACGATACCTGCTCAGCGACAAATAACCACTGTTGCTGTCCAGCAACCTTCTTGCTTGAGACACACATCAACCGATATGACTGCAAAAACGCCTGCAGGTCGTGCGGGTCCAACTCGTGGGCATCGACTGAGCCGAGGTCCACCGACCATTCCTCTCTGCAGGCACAAACGATTGGTTATGCAACTTGGAAGCAATGCAGACTTATCACAAACCGAGCAACGTACGATTCGTCGTTCGCTGATTCCCACATATCCTCAAACCCACTGACATCCACCGATGGATACTCAAGCAAGAAGTCTTCAGCTGGAATGGAAGGAGGTTTAGGCATGAAGCCTCCGGCAGATTGGCCAGAAGGCCGCTCCGTAGAGCTACTTCGGGAGGAAGCGTCATCCACAGGATCAGAGCCGCCGATAAACCCGAATGCGGATCCATTGGGTTTGTCCGCTTCTGGTGCTGATTGTCCAATAAAATTGAAGCCTGATCCGTTCCCACTGTTCACAGGTGGCTGCTTCGTTCCGTTGCCAACCACTACGCTGATCGGAGGCGCGTATCCATTACCTGTCGACCTCGACTCGGATTCTCCGTCATACTCGCTGCTGGATGGATAATGAGACGTCTGATAGCGAGGGTCGTTGTGGCCGATCGTCTCCCTGTGATTCCTGCCCGTGTCGCTTATCGACCCCACGGATTCTGTGCGGCCAGGAAACGGAATTCCGTGACCAGCCAAGAACAATTTCTTTCCTTCATCACTGATAGATCGCTCCCTGCCTTCTCGGTTGTTTGCTGTAGGTGGGCAAGCAGAGCCAACATCCTCTTCAGTTGA
Source organism: Phytophthora podocarpi (assembly GCA_001314375.1). Lineage (NCBI taxonomy): Eukaryota > Oomycota > Peronosporomycetes > Peronosporales > Peronosporaceae > Phytophthora > Phytophthora podocarpi. The sequence continues at coordinate 86,206 of LGSN01000028.1, forward strand.
GTCCGCGTCATTAAACTGCGGGTTATCTGGATCCAACCGGACAGCAGCGATCGCTTGTAATAGCTTCCGCGCATCGGCGCGATAAATGCTGTCATTACGCTGCTGAGAAATATGGGTGAAAATGTCCAGGTTTTCCTCAAGTTCCTCGACGCACAAGTTCTGCTTTAGTAAGGCCATCGTTGCGACAAATGCATTGCGATGAACCTGATTCAAGAGAAGACGTAAGCGTCAGCCACCTTTAGCAGCCACCACATCTAAATAAGTAGTACGCAACTTACATGGGTAGCGTAGAACTCGTATTTAGCCTGAAGTCTCTCCACCAGCGTGTCTGCCACTCCCTGTTAACGCGCATTCACGCAATCAACACAGATACGTTCAAAGTGGGCCACCACTGTCGATTGTATGCAAGGCAATTCTTCGCACCTGTCTGTCTTCATCACCAAGCTCCAACACAACCGTAATAAACGTAGCCACCTTTTCATCCTTGAGCGTACCATAACAAACCGCATTCACGAGTTTCGTAACCGCCGACGAAGCCTTTGGTTTGCTCGGACTTCTCTTCGGCACCACTGCGCTGATACTTACGTGAGGAACACGCAATTTGCGTCCCCATGATTTTTTCACTGGAGCGCTGTTGCCGTTCGAGCCGGCGCCCTTGAGAATATACACACGGACACTCTGTCCGAATCTGATGACGTCTCCGTCTGTTGACAGCACCACACCATTACAATAATCAGCACCAGACACTACACTTGGACCCCTCTTCATGGTAGTAGCGCCTACCGTGCAGAAGATAGGGATCGTGTGGCGGGATCTTCTTGCGGCCTACGTACGTCCCATGCCGCGACATGAGATCCACCATCTACAATAGCACAAAACAGAACCGACGTTCAGCTCTTGAGTGTTAAGCTCATCTACCAGCAGCAGTTGCTACAACAACGCACGTAGATGCCGCCTTCGTTGTCGTGGATCACCGCCGCGTGTTTCCTCGAGACCGAGGGGTTGCCCAGCACGTGGTCGCAGCTCTCCTGGTCGCGACCAAAGAGATTCACCCGCTGCGTGGCCACCATGTACGTGGCGCAGTGGCGGTTGTCGCGGAAGGCTTCGAGTCTCGCATGCGAATTGGCCTCTACGGGCATGCACGCCCTGCAATAACGAATGACACACAACAATAACAACAATAATTATAGGAGATTCGGTCAGTGACGGAGCGCGCTTCAGTCTGCAGCGGTGTGGGTGGAGCGCACCAGTCGGGAGGGTGGAAGGCGGCGGTGCTGGTGCACAGGAACGCGGCGCGCCCCGGAGTGTCCATGCCGCAGCTCTCGGTCACCGAAACGCTTGTCGGACTGACTATGCGGATAAGAGGGAAAGTCGTGCATCGCATTTCGACATGTCATTGGTAGAAAGTCGAGCGAAAGAGAGAGATGGTTGGCTGAAACATTGTGCAACAGTTGCTTCACTTCAAGTGACACGGCAAGAACCCGCAAGGGTGAAGCGGTTTCCAAGCTAACGTTAAGCTTACACCAAGGAATGTGATCGCTCAACTTATGCAGACTCGAGCTCCATTTCGGCTGGCATCGCCGCTCCAGCGTAGGGTCCCCGACGCAAACTCGCCTGCAACTTGTCCAGTAAAGATGCAGCTGCAACACGACAACAACAATACCACGAAAGTGCAATGCATGAGACGACGCGAACCAGTTCACCGTTGCAGAGGCTGCACGTACCCAATTGCGACTGGAACGGTGAGGCGAGCACGGCGTCCAGCACAGCGAACTTCCACTCGCGCGTCTCCTTGGTCGGCTCGGTGGTGCGATCCATGAGGAACTCGAAGAAGCCGCCATACGACAACAGCGCACGCATGCCCCACGAGCTGTTCTGCGCTGCCACCGAGCGTAGGACGTGGAATACGGACGTCCGCAACTCCTCAAACGGCTGCTTCAAGGTGTTCATGAGCAGGGTCATTGTGGACTGCTGTGCGCACTCCACGCCAAGACTGTTGAACAAGCGCTCGCACATACTCCAAACGCCTGCATTCATCTCTGGCACTTGGTCGGGCTGCTTTGTGAGTCGCGTGTGCGCACTGAGGACACGTGCGAGTGAGTGGAAACAGTTGGCTTTCACAGGAATCTTCGTACTACTGCCGAACTGTAGCCACATTTGACAAATGCTGCGGTGCTGGAGTAGAAGATGGAGTTCTGCCATTTTACACAATAATTCAGTAATTTCAGTCAAAGAGATTATTGGAGCCATTTGAGTAACGGAGGCAACACTCGCTCACCTTTGTCTGACGAGGATCCAAACGCAGCCAACGCGTCCATCGCTGCGATCTGCTGCAGCGAATCCGTACTCTGCATTTTGCTCTCCACCGTCTCCAGAAAAGCCTTCGAGAGTGTGGCATCACTCCAACTCCACGTCTCGATGTTCAATCTGGCTGCTGTAGCCGAGATTTCGCCCACTAGTCGAACCACGTTCCCTCCAACAAACGGATCTGATAACAGATTGAATTAGTTCACAGAGTAAACCATCAAATGAGCACAGATTGGGGCATTCAACGCCTACCTTTAGTCATTCCCAACATGGTCTTCAATGTTCCTGAAAAGTATACCACAGACAGTCGTAAGGAAATCAAAATCGTATCTCAGTAAGTCAGATCAAGCGTACGGACCTGACTGAAAAATATACTGAACACCAATCTTGGTCTGGCAAACCGCCGGCACCAAGTCGACGACGTTCATTAAGAATAGCGAGTCGTCTGATTTCAGACAGTTCAGAATCTGTCCACAGCACGAGTCCAGTCTATCAGTTAAATGTGTCTGAAGGTACAATTGTTCACAAACCTACCAAATCGATGGCACCCGTAGAGATACCATACTCCATGTGCTCGTCCGCTTGTGCGCAGATCTTCACAATTGTCTCCAGATACCGCATGAACTCTATCGACTTCTCAGTAATTTCACTGAGCAAGAAATAGCTATCAGTTTTATGGTGTTGTAAACAAAGTGACGCAACGCTCGACAAACCTGCTTTGCGCTTTGGTCTTGAGCGAGTCTAGCACTGATCGGTAGATATCGCTATCAGGGATGCTCGAGAACTGCAAATACCAGACCGATTGTTAGCACCTAAACATCTCGCAGCACGGGCAAATACACGACAGCCGCACCATCTCAAGCACCGTCGAGGCCTTGGCAGCGACCTCAATGTCATCATCTGCAATAACACTGCACACTTGCTCTAGAACCAGCGGATCCGCCTGCACCATGCATTGCAACAACAACAAAGATGCTCAGCACCGCCAAGCAATTATCCACAGTGTAATCTTCCTTCAGCACGTACCACTACTTTAACCTGATCCGGCGTCGGTTTCTTGCCTAGATGCGAAATAAACTGATTCAGCACGAGCGCTCTCGCTTCCTTCTCCACATGAGCCAGGCCAGCCAGCACAAAAGGCACAATCTGTCGGCACGCACAGCACCAAGTCAGCATGTAAGAGACCAGATACTGCACCAGCAATCCCAATCCCAATGCCTCCTTACGTCTCGCTGGAAGAAGATGCTAATGCCGTCGCCCTCGGCGCCAAGCACGCGGTTTACGCAGTCGCACACCTGCTTCACCTGCTTGCAACGTAATTACCGAGTCAGAGGACACTCCAGACGGTGTTCGCAAGGTAATAGTGAAACGAAGTGCCGACCTGTTTGTCGGATCCGCGGTCGCTGGCGTCCTGCAGACACGCGAAGAGCGTCGCGACCGGGATTTCCGCCAGGAACTCATGCACCAGCGCATTCTCCTGGTCGCCCGCGTACATGTGGGCGGAGGTGGCGATGCCCGTCTCCTGGAAGCGTGCCACTTCTTGCCACGCTGCGCTGAGATCCATCGTCTTGTCAAGTGGTGACACAATTAATTATGGAAGATACAATTATTAAATTTGAAATTGTAATCATATTATTGTGGGTTCTACTCAGGCCGATTGGTTCAATCTCCTGACAAATGACTGAAAGGTGGTTTTAACTTACCGGTACCGGTATTACTGTCCCATCTATTAATAAGGGAAACAGTTTTCCCCGTATAACTGCTAGTATCAAAAAAAAATATGGAGACTTAACTGCTGGCTCGGTCTCTGCGTCTCTGTTCACAAGGAATCGTACTTATGAGTTATCTCTAGCTCACCCGGACTTGCCTGAGCTCCCTCTGCGATTCGCTCAAACTAGACTTAGCGATCTCTAAAAGCCACCTTAAACTGAGGCGTACTTAGCCTGTCGGTATACATGTCATCCTGAACCCTTGTCATGCGGAAAGCCTCTAATGACGCACGTTCCGTTTGATTTTCTGTCCGTTGGCTTGTGTAGGCGTCCAGCTTGTGTAAGCGTAGCTGCACACCGATCTTTATGCTGAGAACGTGCAAGCAAGTTTAGGTTGTCGGAACAGCTTTTGCTTTCAAGCGCTCAAGTCGCCTCAAGCACACACACCCCTCCTCCCAGAAGCCTACTATTCTGATGCAACCATGGTTCAGATCCATCCAAGCATTACGGAGGCTATCGCGAACTTCCAGCCACCTGCCGGCTAAGTGGTTACGCCCCCGCGACGCAATTAGACGTTCACTAATGGAGTCCAAATTGCTGAAGCCCCTGTAGCCTCCGCTACCACGATTCCCTCTAGAGTGCCTTCAGTCTAGATGTGTTTGGACATGGATGCGTGTAGCAACAAGGTCGATGTACTTTACCCGCTCTCGACGGGTAAGACGTCGAAAGCTACCAAGCACCTTCGTGAGGTGCATGGTGTGACATCAGAGAAGACGATTATTGAAGACGAGAAAAACGATGCCGTGACTAGGAACTGGATCATCTGCGGATGTCCCATTTGTATCAGACGACCCCACTCGAGTGTAAATCCTGTTAGAAACGCTGAGTATCTTTCTACTCGTCGTCGACGAAGGAGATTGTGGTCGTGTTGAAAGATAAGCGCATTGATTCCGCACTGTTTTTCACTATAGTCGTTGACTTCTGGAGCTCAAAAGCGAAGGGGACCAAGTTCGTTGGTCTTCGTCTCTATTTCATTGATAACAACTGGCGCTTCCAATCGATTCTCTTAAAAACTCGTCATTTCAACCCGAGATACAGCGAACGTGCCGGTGGCATTCGTGCCCCATCCCTGAGGCGGGTCACGGAGCTTTTAAATGATATCGGGTTGAGCCCCTCGGACCTGTTTGGAGCAACAACCGATGGGGGTGCTGATGTGAAGTGGATGATGCAGACATGAATGCACCTCAACTGGGAACGGCGCATTCCCCATCTGACCAACGCGGCAACCAAGCGTGCATGCGGAATGATGGGGAAGCCGAGTGCGTCCAAATAACATGAGGCAACTTGGGGAAATTTCCAACTGTCATCTCAGCCGTCCGGTCAGCAGATCCGGATGATCTGGTGGGACAAGAGAATGATCCAAGATGGTGTACATGTACGATACTCGAAGATAGTGGCTGATTGAAGATCGCGGGAGCAGATGCCCGACTTGCGTATAGGCCCATAGGCACGGAGATGCTCATCCTGAGCGAGGCCTTAACCCCTTCAAGACGGAGGATTTTTTGGACCACCTACGCTGTATATACAGCGTAGTTTTATATAGAAGTTTGCATACTTACGGGTTTAGGCGAGATGGTGAAATAGTAGGTTAGTGTCGTAGACGTTGCGCAGGGTCGCGACTGAGCTGTATTAGATGTGTCGTTTGCAGTATATACAGCACCGGTAAGATGTATACGATTGTGTTCGCTCTGTCACTGCACAGAGATTGAACTTTCCTTCCCACAATGTAGGTACAGAATCTGAACGGCTTGGCCTCAAATCTAGACACGTTGATAAATTTCGAACTGGTTGTGCAACAGAAGATGCGATCTAAGTCAATACTGAAAACAAGTGACTAAATTTGACATACGGATGCAATCAAGTGAAGCGTCCTATATGCACACATACAAACGTCAAATCAAGGAGATAGAACAATGAGTAATCGATTTCACTCCACAAGAGGCTTGTGCCAGTCTGTCTTTCTCTCATTATCTCTCTATCTATCTCTCAGCTCTCAGACACTGGCTCGACTGGCGCGTCCGAGGAAGCGCGGCGTCGCTTGGCTGGGGACTGGCGCAGTCGGATCTTGTTTTGCAGATGGTCAGGTATTGCCGCGCCGTTCTTGTATTTAGTGTGCCAGACCTCCCGGCAGCTCATCAGAACACCGTCCGTTGTTTGCTTGGGCTTCATGCACAGGTACACCGGTAGAGTGCTGAAACAGGTTTCACAATAGTAAGTCGTGGTCCCTCCTCGCTTTCCGTCGGTTCGCAGCAGCGAACACACTTTGCAGTTGCGTTGCACTCTCTTGGACTGTCTTAAGTGTGTTCTCCAATCTTCAAACTGCTTCGGTAAATGCTGCGTACACGCTGCAGTGTCATCAGCAACGCCAGCCGGATCAGAAATGGTGGAGGTCTGTGGTGAAGTGGATGGAGCTGTAAACACGTATTTACATCGACAGCAAGACAGAGTAGAAAGCATGATATAAAGCAGCAAGCTCACCTGCTCCGAACTTGTTTCCTTCGTTCATGTCTTCTTCCTTCGTTCATGTCTTCGTCCTTCAGATGAACTCCAAATGAAGTTTGCGGATGTATTAAACATATGCCAAAGGCCTGAAGCTCTTCCCAGCATGATATGCTTGGTGTATGGTGTAGCCATTGATGATCACAAGATCTACCAGTCCCAGTAATCGAGACGTGTAGTACTTTCGAAACGTCACTGCACGCTGCAACGAATACTGTTGCAGACGGAGTTGATCGTGCACGTCTACAGTTCCCATGTACTTGTGATAATCCTTGACTGCTGTCGGGCAGGGTTTTCTCCCGTCTTCTCTCTCCGAACGACACAATCCAGTCCCTGTGCACAAGAAAACACGAGTTTGCAGTCCCACAATGTTATTGCAGCCATCTCCTTGATTTACTTGGACCGAACATACTTGAACGTGCCTTGCATAATCTCCTTGGGTTGGGACTTCCTTTTCTCCTTGATACTTGTCGCGAACCCAATGCGGTTTGCCATCATCGTCCCAACCGTGTAGAAGCCATCAACAGCAGCTGGATAGCCAGCACGACACTTGTGTAGAACCGATCAGTAACGACGAGACGGAAGCCTTTGTCTTGTCCATCAGGAAAAGCGGCCTTCAGATTGCGTACTACCGCAGCAGGGCCTGACTTTTTATCATTCGACTTTGAGTCCGAAGTATATTGTTTCTTGCCAACTTAGACCTCAAACCTATGTTATACAGCACAAAATACAGTTTAGCTTATACAAGAGATGTATTATACAATTTAGAATCTTCCAGGGCAGAAAATCATACCTGATGCAGTACGCAATGTGAACACAGCACAGCATAAACAGCTCCGTTCCCCATTTGCACGGCTTGTCCTTCACGTAGACCCGGGCTGTGTGTTGAAGGAAGACCGTGAAGGAAGCATTGCTTCATCAAACGCCAGCTCTGCTGGTGGAACAACCCATGGCGAAATGTGCGTTGCAGCACATGAATGACCTTCCGGGTTTTCACAAGCTCGATCGGTCTTGGCACGATGGTCGAGATTACTTGAATAATGCAGGTTCCGCGGTATCTCCTTGAATCGGCCACGCTTCATGAAGGAGCCGAACACTCCTCTCCCAATCGCGCCCTCGTCCGACTGCTTCCAGTGATTGGATATGCTTTCACGATTTGGCTGGATAGCTCGATCTAGCAATAGCCCGATGAACACGCACAATTCATGCGGAAGGATAGCCTTCACAGTCATCAGACTCATGCGCACATCACTCCTGGTTGGAATAGGTGTCGTATCCTCAGGCCGGCGGCGAACCATATTCTCCCTCCGCTTGACATAAGCTTCCACTCGTGCCTCAAGTTGTTCATGCTTGTAGTTGTTGCAACACAAGGCGATGTGCTGCCAAAGTGTCACGTGCATGAAGAAGAAGAAAAGCGCTAACGGTGTACCTCCACAGCTCATTGCTTCTGGAGTAGGCCCGAAAGGCTCGCTCCTCAAGTCGGGGTAGCTATTCTCGTCACCAACAGGCTGATACGGGGTTTGTAGATGCTCATATACATCAGGATACACTGGATCTGTTCATCCATTGGCACTGTGATCGTGAAGCTTGTCTAGACCCTTGCCGATGACGTCGCCAGCTAGCTCCTTGTCCATTCCACCAAGTGATTCCAGAAACTTCTCCGCGAAGTGTCGCTCCGCAATTGCGTCGACTGCATTCAGAGCTTCATCATCTCCCACGTCTTCATCCTCCACTTGATGACCTTGGTCATCATTCGAGGTCTCATCCTCGTCGAGAATATCATCTTGTTCGAGCTCGACACCGGAGTCAAGGCATCCGGAGTCGTCAGGATCGTCTTCAGATTCACTTGACATGATGCTAAAACCTGTAACACATAAAATACAGCGTGAGCATAAGCACAAAGTATAATACAACACAGTACTCATGCATACCGTCCGACTCGTAGATTGATTCTCTGGCGTCATTGTCGCGCCCACTGGTGTTATCATCGGCTTCATCTTCTTCAGACGACCCAAAAGAGAAGTCCCACCCCTGGAAGCATCAGCTGTTGGTCTTGGTTGGAGGACTAGAGCATGATGCGGCACTAAATGATATACGTCCACTTCGTCAGCATCACTGTCATCATCAATGCTGTCCGAAATTGCTACAAAGTAAAACACATAATGGTTAGATAATGCATCCGTCAGTACCACACGCATCTCAAAGTCACCGGTCGTGCGAGCAGTTGGTGTCGTCGGAGCATCACCCCGAATGGGGGGGGGGGGGGCAGATGCTGCTCAACGTTGACCCCCCCCCCTACACCAGACTCGACCGCCAAGACGCCTTCAACTCCGTCGGTCGCTGACGGAGCTACAAAATCAAAAGATGGCAAAAACACATAGAAGTCAGACCAAGTAGATGTTACACAGAGGCACAGAAAACTTACCTTTTGCACTACAAGTGGAGCTGAGCGCTTGAGCAGCTGTCGTCGAATGAACTGTAACACGGATAAACAGCATGTGTTAGGCACTTATGCGATCGAATACAACAATTCAAATAAGCTACATACCGGAGACACAGTGCACAAGTACGCGGTCTTCGCCCATAAAGTAGTCCTTGCCCTCTACGCCACTCGGATTCCCGCCTGGAGGCATGAACTTCCTACGTGTTTCGATAGAGCTAGCAGGGGGCAACTTGTGCGTCCATCCGTTAGCCTTGAGTTCGTTTCACACAAACCTCCACGCAACAGTCCCGTCTTGCACGACGCGCTTTGCTCGCCAAATCAAAAGTGAGGCGGAAAAAGAGGGGAGGACTGGTGGTCACTCAAGTGAACCTGCAATATATAGTGTTTGATGTGGAAAATGTGTGCCATACCTGCAGAAGATAATTTTCTAAAATGTTGTACATAAAGAGCGGTGGCTTCCCCCACCTAGTCCTCGGCACTGCGGACAGAAATAAGGCTCTGAAGAGACTTGATTTTTGTATTGTCGTGATAGAGTCGGGCTCAAGAAAAAGTTGTCCAATACAAAAACCCAGTATAAAAATTCCTACACTGTATTTATACAGCATATACTTGCAATTTATCCTATCCATAGGATTTGCTAACCCAGCTTATACAGCCCACCGTCTTGAAGGGGTTAATTCAGGATGGAGAGACCGAGCCGCCGATTTCTTGACGGAGGGTACCCCAAGGGGATAGAAATGACCCCAGTGAATGTATCCTGGGAAGCAGGCCACCTTGGTGGAGTTGAAGCATCATTCAAGCTACCTAAGAACCAACAACCACGAAGCGTACGCGCCTACATCCCCAGAAGATATCAAAACCACCACCATTGCGAGACACCACACCACGATGAACCAGAGTGCAGACCAATGCTACCGCACTGATGAAGTTCTCGAGCTGACGACCCAGAATGAAGATACCAAGATGTGATCCAAGCCACCAGAGCAGCGTACAACCTGAATGACCAGCGGGTCCCGAATAAATCGATACTTCCCGCATGGACGGACACCCCAGATGAAGTTGTACTCAGTTGGGTATCCATCAATACGAAGGTGTCCAGAAAATGTATCCAGTCAACGAAGTGACCAGTTTCAGACGTGACTTGCCCAAAATATGGGCTTGCGAGTCAGTCTAACGTGAAGAGCTGGCCGTGCAGCATATCCTGACATCTAAGGCTGGCGACTGACCAGATACCACCGTCATCACATGATGCGTGCTCCGACACGAAGTCCGACGTGACGCTCGACTATACAAAGACCAACTCAACTTGAAGTAAGTGAGCATTCAGAACAAAAGAGATCGCCAAAGCATTCAGAGATCTAGAAAGAGAGAAAGAAAGATCAAAAGAGTTTGTTTTGTGTTGAAGGAGAAAAGTGGCTGCTTGCGATATTGGCCCTACGGGGACCGAAAGACTTCGAGCCAGAGACGTACTTCGCCGAGGAAGCCTGCGACTAGCAAATACTGCCTATCATAGAACTCCAGGGGTCCCAGCACATCGGACGACCAAGGCCGCGCAGAAGCGAGGATTGCGTGAAAACTCTCACTAAGTATCAAGCCTCGTTAGGTGGTGACCGGTAAGCTCGCGCCCGGGTTGACCCATCTATTTCATTTCCCAATTGACGGCGTTCATCCCAAGTGAACGTCCCATTTCATATTCCCTTGCGAATTTAGGGGGGTGTAGCAATCACCCCTAGGATTCGATTGTAGATTGCCGTGCTGTCGGGAAGGCAGTATCTTCCATCTCGTAGTACTAATCTCTCATACTCTCCAGGGGAAAAACACCGGGGAGCCACGGAGTCTCCATGAACACAACTTCTTCTTATCCTCCTGCTTTTCCTTCTGCTGGAGCAGTAGCAGCCACTTCAGCTTCAGGTACCACATCCGTTGCTGCTTATTTTTCTTCCTCTGGTGCCGCCTCGTCTGCTGCTGCAGCAGTAGAGCAACTACTGCTTCTTCTACTGGTGCTGCTTCATTTGCAGCAGCTACTTCTCCTTCTTATTTTTCTTCTCCACCTTCTGATGCTTTTTGTTCCTCTTCTTCTTGTTCTCCCCCTTTCTCCTACTATCACTGCTTGTTCTCCTGCTACTACTTCAACTCGTGGCGCAAGCATTGCATTCAGCATTGGTTCTTTATACTCCACAATTCTGCCCGCTCAGTAGAAATAAGGACAGGCATATCTGTCGTATCGATCGGCTCTTCTATAGCAAAATATCCACCTTGGACAGATTCGCTTTCTTCTTCGTTATTACTATCTGCCTTAGTCTCTTCGTTTACATTTGGAACTCCACTCGATTCAGCGTCCGGTCCACCTGCTGCTCTTAGTGCTCACAGGGTAACCTTGCGTGACTCCGTTCGCATTACCCCATCATTCCTGACGCAGCCGTCTATGATGTACGCCCCTCGCATGCCATCGAAGCGATGCGCTGTGTTAACGTGGCGTAGGCCACATATATCTGCTCTTCACGATTTTTTTGTTTTACGACGTAGGAATTCGGTCCAGCTCGGAATTTTTCTTCTATCACCTGTTGCTTGATCTGGTATCGGCGTTCTTGGTGGCAGGCTTGGGTTAACCGATGCATTTGCCTATAGATTAGGACGCGGGAGAGTGGCATGGGGCGGAGTCTCTGTAAATCCCTTTGGTACAAACCGGCCACTTCGGTTCCGAGCCTGCTGGTGTCGTGGAGGGAGGCTGTGACCTCGCCTTCGACATGGGGATTCTGTACTTCGCATCTTCCGGGGGGGGGGGGGGGGAGAGAGAGAGAATATGTGAGCGAAACTAAGATTGCCTCGGCAAAGCCCTTCTGTGACTACTCCATGGAAGCAGTCGCCAGAAGAGAAGCCTTAGTAGCTTTGTTTCCTGCAGGGCTTGGTGTCCGCTCTGGGCGCACAGCAGCGGTTTCAAAGGAAGGTTGTTTGGCAGCTCGGTTCAGGGCGAGATGAGACTGCCACATGACATCTCTGGAAAGCACCCGCCAGCAGTGATGCAATTTGAACGGTTTGTTGTCTCGGGCCCCCTTTGTTGTGTGAATATTCTGGTGAGCTGCAAGGCACTAGCAATGTCGTCCGCCTACTTTGTGCCCGAGCGGTTCAAATCCGCCTACTTTGTCATACTGCCGCAAAACTTAGATCCGTAGTGCTAAATAATGGACCATTTAGACTTGAGCGAGCGCAACTGCCGGCTGCCGTAGTCATGGGTTTGGTGTTCGTTGTAGTACTTCGACACGCGGCTCCTGAACTCTTTCGCCGCTTTACACGTGCCAATCCCCGTATCATTCCCGATACGCAGGTACAGGGCACAGCCTCTTCCTCGACCTCGAAGTTTCTCCTTTTCGTCCTCTTTGTTGATTCACTAGGTTCACAAGCAAGCTCACCTGATTTACGCGAAGGTTCATCCGCGTCGCAAGTGGGTGGGGTGGACGACATGGTTGCTTCACGTGCTTCACAGCAGCAAATGTTAGGTGCTAGTGGCTCAGATCTTGAAAAACATGCAACCTTTCACTGCCCAACCAGCGCAGCCTTCGGTTTGGCGGAGCATTGCCAGAAGCACGGCAAAACCGACCAATGTACCGAGCCGACGCCAAATTCTACCGTGTTTAATTTCCCGTGTAGCGTTAGAGTGAACCGGAGGGAGATAAAATACCTCCCCGGTAGAATTCACGCTAATGCCCTTGTTCAAGTGGCACCACACGTTCCTGGTCAGTGTTGGGTTAGGTGTTATACTGGGCTTCAGTACTCGTGCTCCGTTGGCTAGCGTGCTGTGCCACACCATGTCCAAGTAAGTACCAACCAGTCAGATGGACGGCTTGTATTTCCATTGGTAGACAGAAAGACAGTTCATCTCCACACATTATCCCGCTTTTGAATGGACAGAGCAGACAGCGTGAAGCTCATCCCGCTGCATCAGAGCCCCCTCACTCCTGCCTGACTGAACGTGGGGAGCTCACGACACTCGGTGCTAGCCCTCCAGCGTCGCTGCATCTATACCTCCGTCGCCCACGGCTGGTGAAGAAGTAGAGACTGTAGCGCGAGGTGGTGAAAAGGGGATGAATGGTGAGCACGAAGAAACGACACCGAGGTTGGAGGTGTGAAAGAGGGATGTAGACTTGAAGGACGAGGAGATGGTGTTTCATCCGGCGAAGGAGGGGAAGCTGGCAAGGTCAGGAGGTGAGCGGAAGGAATCTCGTGGGTCTCACGGAAGAGGGACGGTCGCGGTGAAAGCTTGCGCTGCTGCGAAGAGCAAGACTAAAGCTGTAAAACGGATAAAATGGAGTAATGCAATGATTGCAGAGCTCTTGCGGCTTCGTTTGAAGGACGGGGAGGTTAAGTGCCGCATCGAATCAGTTGACACGAAGTCTAAGAAGACGCTGGCATGGCAATTCTTGGCCAGGGTTCTATCACAGACATTGGAGATGGTCGTCACGCAGGAGCAGGTACCGAATTTCTAAAACAAACTGTCAACTGAACTCAATGTTAGTATAATGTGTTACCCGTATTTATGCATGGAACAGGTATCTCAAAACTATATGAAGCTAAAGTGTCTGTATCAGAAGGAGAAGCGTGAAATGAAAAAGACCGGTAACAACGCCACCTCGCTCAAGCAGATAGATGACAAGCTGTGGGCCACTCCTAGTGACGCATTTGCTTCGAAAGAGGAGTTGAACGGCGAAGTGTTTGCGAAGACATGGATAATGATAGTTCGGATGAGCAAGACAGCAACGTTGATACAGCAGCTTATAATGGGAAGCTGCCTCCTGTCGCGCAGCTAGCTAATGCAATGGAGAATGACATGACAGCTATTGCTAATGCAATGAGCACCTGACCGGCAAACGACGAGCACTTTCAAGCGCCCGCAACTGCTATGGAGCAGCAGATACGTGCGATTGAAGCTCAGCAGCATGAAACTCGCAGGTTTCAGGAGCTGCAGTTGCAGCTAATACAACGCTTGCTGGAGAAGAAGGACTAGTTAGTTCAGCCAAAGATAAGAGAAGATTGATATGTAAGCAACTGTCTTTATTAATTAACCCTAATACAATACTAATCGTCTTTATAAAAAGCATCAGCTAGATCATTCCGCTTCGTTATGTCTTGTAAGTTAGATAGTGACCGCTCAAGTTCTTCAAAGCCTCCATCCGTTCGCGGACGCACTACACGAGCAAGCGGATTGCTTTCGCCTACTACGACAGAGTCGTCAACAAGAATGAGTAGATTGTGCAATACCGCGCAGCAAATAATCACTTTGCAAACAGAGCTGATGGAAAGCGTATTGCGATTATAAGATTGAGGGAGATTGTGGATTGCAATAACTGACTGTCAGCCCAGCACAATCTGCAATCTGATTGTAAATATTGTCTCCACGGAGGTATGAGCCAATCAGCGTAAAAAAATAGTGATTCCGCCAATACGATTGTCTATAACGAACCCACGGAGGTAAAATGAGCTTTTGCCGCGCCAACCTTGCGCACTTCACACTTAAATGAAACCATTGCTGCGTGCCCCATAGCCTCTACTTTCCAACTGCTTCATTACTCAATTTGACACCAATCACACAACTGCTTCTCGCACCTCGCCCCGCCATGAAGAACGCGGAAATTGTTCGAGTGCTGTTCAAGAACCCAATTCTCACGGATCGGATGAGTTGTGTCTGCGGTGTTGCCGTCAAGCAGACCAAGCAGTCCGGCTACAAGAACCTCATATCCCACCTCCAAACACACCACGACGGATGTGGGTAAGTGGTGGCAGAGAGCATCAAGAAGGCATGTGCTCCCGTGAGCAGCGTGTTTATCCCCAAGGACGCAGTCGACACATACGGCTGGGCCAAGCTTGTCGCGCTGAAGGCCTTCCCGTTTGCACACGTGGATGACCCTGTGATCCGCGCAGCCGTCGGGTACAAATCAATTGACCGGAAGACCCTGTTGAAGCGGATTGTTGCGGTGGTTGACCTCACAATTCGTGACGAGTTAGAAGGCAAACGATTCGTACGGATATTCGACGGATTCACGGATGCAGCAGAGCATGCAATCGCCATCTTCGCTGCCACGAAGAACGGCCTACGGTTCCTGGTATTCTCACCCTTCCAGGACGCGGCGTCGCACACTGCAACAGAGCATATTGATTTTTTTGATCTGGTTCAGGACCACTATGGCCTGGATATTGCCAACATGGTTGCCATTGTGGCGGATAACGTGGAAACTAACAAAGCCATTACACGTCGAATTAAGGTACCAATGATCGGTGTGCTGCCCTTTGATTCAACCTCGCCTGTCCGTGAGTGGCTGGAGCCACAGATACCACTGCTCAAGAAAGTGCACTTTAATGCGAAAGTAGAAGACGGATAAGCGCGTGTCTAAGTTGAAACTAAATGGATACAGCTAAAAACCTATCGCGCTGCACGAGCTACGATGGAGCGGATGCTACCGGATGTTGAAGCGATGTGTTGACCTGCAATCCTACCTGCACTTGTTCATTGATGACAACGAGGTCGAACGCGACGATGACGGCGACGACGACGACGGCGAAGCGCCATCCACAGAAGCTCCCCGGAAGTACGCCGGATCCCTCTGGTTGACGTGATACCGTCTGCAAATGAGCAGGGGCAAATTAGTGCGCTGCTAGATGAGATGACCGCGCTTGGCGTGATCACTTGTCGACTTCAACGGCAGGACATGACAGTGACGATTGTCCGTGACATCTTTGATATTGTGCTCGATGGATACAATAGTATGGATGCTATCTTGCTCCTGATGGACAAGTATTGAATTTCCTGATTTTGAAACCGGCTTAGTTAAAGTGCAATGTGGAGCAGAGAAACCCTACTTTCATCGGAGCGGAAGGCCGGCGCTCGCCTAATGCGTTCTCCTACCGGACAACACTGTCAGGCACAACGCCACGATCCTGAATCTCGGTCGAAGCGAAAACGAACGACAGCGGAGCTGGACGAGGTAATCTCCAAGAAGATTCGCAAGCGTGCATGCAAAGCCTCCAAGTACGTTGAGGCCAACTGGATTCCTCCAACTTCCGTGGTGGTGGAACGGTTTTCCTCGATGGTGAAGAGCTCTGTCGGGTATCTTCACAAGAGCTTGAGTGATTCTACACTGAAGACGGTGATGTTTCTAAAAATGAATTGAGATCTAGTTACGCTTGGTTCGGTATCAACAGCAATTGAAAGGGCGAAGAACAGTGAATGTACCAAGCAGGCAGTTGGCAATGACGATGAGTAGTGGGTCCACTAATAGTTTGGCAATCAGCATCTTTGAGATTGTAGATATTGCAATTATTGATTGTCTTGCTGTAAGAAGTGCAATCAATAAACTATCTATATTTTCCAGCTCTGCTTTGCAAATGCGTGTCGAGGACTTCTGCTCCAGCTTACCGAGGAGCACTCGGAAGCGGTTCTTTAACCGCCCGAAGGCGCACTCCACTACAATACGAGTGCGGGAATGCACTAGATTGTACACACGTTTGCGGCGATCATCCACCGCCTCCGACTCTAAACACGGGGTCAATAGGTGTCCCCAGACCTTATACCCAGCATCCGCCAGTAAACATTTTCTTGGTGGCACATAAGAAGATAAAGTATATAGCACAATTATACTTTAGAAAACTAACCACATAATAAAAAACAAATACGTTACCGTTTCTTAACTCCGGAGCCGTTCCACAAAGATTGATCCACGTTGGAACCAGCTCGAATATATATTGACCGAAAGTAGCCCCGGTTGTCCTCAATGGCTTGGACGTTGGCGGCCATAACGTTCTTGCGGCAATTGTGGCGCTGGGACTGGACAAAAATTTTGTGATATCTTTTCTCAGGAACCCGACTGGAAATACTGCTCTGTGATTGGTGCATCANAGCTGCAAAACAAAAAGTCCAGCGCTGAGTTCCCCAATACCATGTCGCGTCAACATGCGAACGACTGATCAACCAGTCAAGCCACAAGCCCAATTTCAAGATAGATAGAGTCCCCAGTATGTGGATTCTCCAAACCGACGAGAGACGAAGGTATTTCACGACCAAGAGCGCTCGTGATCTTCCAAATGGAAAAGCACCTTCCGAATNAAGTACCGGCTGTACCCAGTCAGTGACCAGCTGTCTGATGAGTGTACACAAGCGATGTGTCGACGTCGACCGACGAAAGGTCCCGACTATATAGAAATTGGGACGGAATATACAGACGACAGCTCCATAACATGCAGCCATAGAAAATGCACCGAGTGATCAACCAGGTTTGAAGTTTGATGGATTACAGCAGCCACTCGCACGTTGGCGTTATTGTAGGTATTTACCTTCTTCCAATCAATCAACGGCAGCGAGTTCCTTCTCTGCAATCTTCAACGCTACTGTTATTTGCCCCTTCCCAAGGCATTAGAGCTCACGACTTTAATTCCCCACTTTTGCCGTGGCCTTCAGAACACATAAGCCACAGTTGAAATCAAGACCGCACTACCTGCTTGAACTACGCTGAACTACGATGCTCTATTGTCTTCGTGGTATCCCTGGGTCGACCGATGCGTGCCGCAAAGGGACCAAGGGATTACTGCGGAAGTTGTGGAATAATTGTACCAAGCCAAAACAAAACAAGTGGATCAAGTTGCGAGTGTCTTTGGCCTGTTGGTGTCGCGTTGATGTGTCCATCTCCAAGATCAGAGAGCTTCCTAAATGTGTGGCGGCCGAAGTTTCTACGGTTGCGCCGACCGATGTTCCTACACCTGTGCCAGCTTCTCTTCCTGCACCCGCGGTTATTGTCGAATCAGACCGTGCTATCATCTCAATGGCCACACCCAAGGCCAAGCCGTGTAGCAATATTTTGGCGCGTGTGGCAAACTTGCACTACCAAGTTTGTGCAAGTTGAGGCTAGCGGATGGCGTATACCTGTGCGCTGCGTTCAGTTCACTCCGAGTGAGCTACTGTATGGTTGTCCGCGTTGTGAACGGTGAGAAGCTTGCTTATGATGAGGACATACCTGGCGTTGGTATTGCCCAGTGCGACGTAAACTGGGTTTATGGTGTATCTTTTCTGCGGCGAGTGGAGCTCTACGCACGTTGAGACTTGCAGGAGAAGGCGTCCTCGGGTGGATTTCGACTCTACTGCATAATTGCTCAGGCCTCATGACCAACCTGCGGTTTGGTGAGCAGTCCTTAGGATGAAGATCAGATGCCGACGCAACTACAAAAGCAGTCTATATTCCAGTATGCATAATTAATCCAACCGGGTGATTCATATTTATAGTTTCAACTTCCCTCGAACTCTTGTCTGCAAATTTACTAGACATCAGCATTGCAATGCCACAATTACTCTCGACTCGAACTGCGTTCACCTCGAGGCTCCTGGACCATCTTAACGATGCGCGTACACAACGTTGTTTGGAATTTTGCTGAGTATAACGGAAACGGCTACGCTCGCAAATATGCTCAGCACACTTTGTGATACCGATCGGGTTAAAAGGGACTCAAAGTAGCTGCGCGGGAATGGTGGAAAACGACTAAGAGACCTTTGATTCCAAACCCCAGAGGAAGAGCGGCAACTGTTGATGAGGTGTATTCCATGGGCGAAGCCAAGGGAATTATGTTTTCCACATGAAATTTATACATCGACATACCGGTACATACCGGTTTCACCAAGTGGTGGCGTGCCCGTTGCAGACCACCAGTTTGTAGTTCTCCCTGCTCACATCGCTTTCAGAAGATCAAGCAGCAAGCAGACCAAGAAAGACCCGCCTCTCCTCGTCCCTTATCGGATTGAGCTGATGGTCATTGCATAAGCTCCATTAATGTAACAGTTTGTTTGACCCCTAAACGTTTGGAAATTCAGACACCTGACGACTCCTTTCCTGTCGATACTAATGGAGTGTTGGATGAGCGCCATCGCTCGGTCCGTAAGACAAGTGCCACGCGATCAAGCTCCGTTTCTCCGCCTCGCCAAACCCTGTCACGAGTGAAGACGGCAGCGCGCTTGGCAAGAAAGTGATGATTATGAATGCTGCTCGCGCTGATTACCATCGACTAGCCTTCAGTGAGCTTCTACTCAAACTTCAGACTGAGTACAACCGCGGCAGTCTCAGTGGCGTCGTCGAAGCGACAATTCAAAGCGGAAAGCACGCAATTCATCTAGCACGAGCTCAAACCCATGCTGCCAATGCTGACGAAGCTTATGCAGCAGTTTGTGATAGAGTGACTGATGTGTTTGCGCCAGCTCTCGGAATAACGCGCTTTGATCCAGAATTCGAATCGGCCGCCGATGCCCCGTCACCTGAGTTTGCTCAGATAAAACGGGGAAAATCTCACGAAGCCTTCAAGAGCAGTGTTATCCAAGTGCATGAGGAGTGCCGGAAAAGAAATATAGCCAGTGATCCCGACAGCGCCGTGTTGCACGCGACACATGCATTCTCATGGAAAACCGAGAGCATTCCATCGCTGTAGAAGATAAACAACATTAACTCGGCCCATTGAATGAATTTCTTTTCCTTATTCACCTAGGATGTACTGAACCGTCAGGGCTGCTGCCGCGCGAGGCGGCCTACCCTGCCTCACTTGAGAACGACCTTGCAGATTGGTTGAGGCCGCTTTCATTTTAGATCGCTGAGGTTTGGAAGCGCGTTTTTGGTCGATGGTTTTGTTTGCTTGGCACTACTTCGTTTGGTCTGCGCTTTCCCGATGATTCGGTTTTTCAGCTTTCGAGTGGATCTCGAGCTGAGCTGATTAGATTGTACTTCCGCTGAGCTGCCACCAAATGTGCGCAAACCAGGAATTTGGCAAAGTATCTGCACCCGCA
>KQ473451.1:2734-104884 GCA_001314375.1 Phytophthora podocarpi
CAGAGACTCCAGAGACTCCAGAGACGCCTGCGCCGACTACGCCGGAGCCCTCGACGGAGACCCCTGTGACGCCCGCGCCAACGACTCCGGAACCGACGACGGAGACTCCGATCACTCCTGCGCCGACGACGTCAACACCAACTACGATGTATCCAACACTCATGCCGACTACGAAGTATCCGATACCGAGGCCAACCACTAAAAACCCAACACCCAGACCGACTACAAAAAAGCCGACGCCGGCGCTGACTACCAAAAAGCCGACACCCAAGCCTATTACTCCTAAGCCAACAACGAGGCCTCCGTACAACCAGGGCCAACAGGGGCAGTATGAAAAAAGCGAACAGGTCACCACTGGCGATACGAGTGAAGAGGGTGTTGAGACGGTGGCATTTGCGGCAACAGACAGCGCTGACTCGGTCTCGCTTGCGAGTTCCCAGAGCGGTGGTAGTGCAACCGGAACGGAAGAAGTGTGGATTGCAGCCCTCGCCTGCATTGTTGCAGTCGCAGGGATCGCCGGGGTGGCGCTGTACGCGTGGAAGAGGCATCGCACTCTCGAGAGCAGAGCTCGTAGCCCCTCCGACAACGAGTACGGAATGCATCCGATCGAGACGCCCCCATGGCCGAGAATGGATTGACCAGTCTACATGTTGTCGTCAGGGTCCTCAAAGGTGACCACATTTTACGATGTATTAGCAGCAGCAGCTAGCAGCCGAATACAAGGCAGCTTGTAGCAGAACAGACACCTAACTGTATTCAATGTCACTCAAACTGCAATCCAACTGCAGGTCAACCAGTTGAAGTTGATACCGGTTTAACCTCTCACTGTTCGAAACCGGTTCCCCTCATTCGACAACTGGTTGCCGAATCAGCTTCCGTATCCAAAAAGCAGGAGGGTCTCTTCAAGTAGAGCCCTGCGGCCGAGGAGACGCCCTCTTCATTTGCGTCTCCAGCGGCTCACAGACCCTTGCCGTCGCTATGAAGCCCCGTATCTTGTTCCTCTTGTCACCTTTATTACTACTGCTATCGGCCACGCTCCAACTCCCCGTCGTTGACTCTGCAACAGCCACCGAAAACGTGCGAAAAGTGGGAAATGCACATCCGACGCGTTGGGAACGAGGCCCCCGCGCGGCCCCCGACCTGCTGCTGACGCTGCGCATGGCTCTCCATCCTCACAAGAGTGATAGTCAATTAGGGCAGTTGGTTGCTGCTGTGACGGACCCTGCGTCGCCTCTCTACGGGCAGCACTTGAGCAGCTCCGAGCAGCTCCAGAGACACTTCTCACCGTCGGAAACGAGTCTCCGGAGCTTTCTACGGGTGGTCCAAGACGCCCAAGTGCTGCAAGCCGAGCCTGTGGATACTATACAAGATTTCTGGCACGTGAAACTCGCTGCAGCCTCGGCGGAGCGACTTTTTGACACCAAATTGTTCCACTACACACACAAACAACGTGTCGACCTGTCGGTGGTCCGTCCCGAGGGGAGTTTCAGCATCCCTCGAGAGCTGGAAGGGGTTGTAGCTTATGTGGACGGACTGGAGAGTTTCCCCACGGAAATGCAGGCCAGGTTCATGCAGGGAGGAGGCAGAGACGACAAAGACCCGTTGGCAGCCAAGCAACAGCCGTTTGCGGACGATTTCCGAGTCCGTTCGAGAGGAGCGACACCGGCAGTGATTCGAGAGCAGTACGACATCCCAGAGAAGATCACGGTGAACTATTCCAGTGGCTATCCCAGTGATCACTCACCGACGGATCAAGTGGACCTCACTAAGCTCGTGATAGGCACGTTCTTGCACGAGTCCTACAACGAGCAGGATCTGTACCAATTCCTACACACCATTGACGGCCAACATCAAGTGAGCAAGATGCCAAAGGCCACTGGGCCGTGCATCTCGACGTATGATCCGACTGGCGAGGCGTCGTTGGATGTCCAGGTGACTTCTGCGCTGACAGGCCACGGGACTGGCGATGCATCAGACATCGAGATGATGTGCTACGCGCAGCTCAGAGACCCGACGCGCACTTACGCTGCGGACAACCAGGAGCCGTTCCTTACGTTTTTGCACGATGTGAACGCGATGCAGCCTCCACCCGCCGTCGTGTCCATCAGTTACACGGACGACGAATGCAGCGTGCCGATTGCCTACGCGGAAGCTGTGAACCGTGAGCTCATGAAAGCAGCCCTCCGTGGAATTTCCGTCCTGGTCTCAGCAGGCGATGCTGGCGTGCGAGGAAGCCACCTCGCTGAAGGTTTCTGCCGCGTGCCAGCTTGCTCCAAGTTCTTGTCGATGTTTCCAGCCTCGTCGCCGTATGCCACCGCCGTCGGAGCTACCACCATTGCCATGGACTCCGCTCGAGACGGCAATGGTAAGTGGAAAGAGGCTGTGACGTCCACTTCTGCACGTGCGCTTATCACATCAGGCGGCGGCTTCAGCGATCTCTACGACATGCCCGATTACCAGCGCAAAGCTGTGGCTTCCTACTTGGCCTTTGCCAACACATCTGGACTCTTACCATTTTTTCGAGGTACTGGAAGAGCACTACCTGACGTCGCGGCTGTTGGACATGCTTTTCCTGTGGTTGTCAACGGCGAGGTTGGCGCGACTGATGGGACATCCGTGTCTGCTCCGGTGTTGGCCTCCATGGTAGTGCTTCTTAATCGCGCACTACCTGAGCTGCCGCCACTCGGTTTCCTAAATCCACTACTCTATCGGCTGTATGATGAGTGCCCACATGTGTTTGCCGACATCACCCAAGGCGATATCTCCTGTGGTTCCAAGGGAATGCAATGCTGCAGAAAGGGTCATACGGCCACAACTGGATGGGATGCTGCCTCGGGTCTTGGGACGCTTCGTTTCTCTACTTTGCTAAAGGATCTTCCTGATTGCTTGGCACGTATGAGAGCTTCGAACGACTTCGCATCAGCCGATAAACTCTCCGCTACGTTGTTGGGGGAAGAGCTTGAAGAAGAGCCAGCAGCTCGCATGACGAGCTGGACACCCGGTCAGCAGCGAATCATGCAATTTTTGGGTACTATCGGTCTGATCGGTGCTATCAGCCTCATTGGTGTACTGGTAGCTCTGCGCGAACGTGTCTTCTTGGACTCTAGTGACTCCCCGAGAGCAGAATCGAGGCGGTATGGTGCTTGTGCAGAGCATGAATCAGCACGCGAATATTTGCTTTCTCATTAAGGGAAGTGGGCCAGCTCAGTGAAAGGAGCATAGCTGGCATTATTTTGCTTTAAGTCTGGATAAACAGAACAGCTAGGAATGGCGTCTTTGTCGGTCTATCACTCGCAGTCTTCACCCGCCTCGATCGCTTCTTCAATCTCCTCTTCATCGTCGTATGGCTTCGCCTTGAGCTCCTTGACGTCGTGGTACCGCTCGGTATTATACTCTTTTGCTTCAGATACATGTTCGTCGACAAGATGGAGTCGTTGGAGCCACAAGGCACACTGCCGCATACACTGCTCGGTTCTCGTGGCATCATGAAGTTGTAACCATGGCGAGTCCAGCAGTTCCTCAACAGAAGCACGATCCGAAGGCTGAACACAGCAAACTCAAGTCAATGTACTGTATGAAGCTAGCAAAAACAATTTGGGAATCAACCGCACCTCTTTCTTCAGACACCTGCCAATGAACTCATGAAACTCGGGCGTGAACTGCTCACCATTGCTGTCAAGGTCAGGCAAACCAGGTTCCGGACTTTCAACAATACTTTGAACCACCTGTAAATATGAGAATACAGGTATCCCAGTTAGTTTTGTGCGATAGTCAGCCAAATTATCCACGCAAGCTACTGCCTCTCACGTCGATGTAGCTCCGCGCGTTCGAGTATGGGAACACTTGTGTCGCGCACTCGATGAGAACGAGGCCGAGGCTCCAGACATCAGACTTGTAGCTGAAGTTGAAAACAAAAAGCAAACGTTAGTTCAATCACAACAGAAGCCTAGAACCAAGCTGCACAGTTCCCTTCTTACTCGTAGGGCTCGTTTTGTACACGTTCCGGAGCCATGTACTTGAAGGTGCCAACGAACGTCTGTGCCATGCTGGTCGAGGAACAGAGTTCGCGGGCGAGGCCGAAATCCGTGAGCTTCACAGACCCATCCTGCTGAACCAGTATGTTTTGAGGCTTGATGTCGCGATGGACGTGGCGTACTCGCTTGAGGTGCGCGAGTCCCGTTAGCACCTGCATGGCAATCGCAGCAACCACTCGCTCCGGGACGACGACGTCGTCTTTGGGCAACTTCGCAAGCACTTGATCGAGCGACCCCAACGCGCAAAACTCAAGCACGATACTTAACGCTTGGTCCTGGAAGTACGCCCCGTAGAATCCCACGAGGTGCTCGCTCTCGATGCCATATAACGTGCGGATCTCGGTGAGTAGTTGATCGCGTCTTGGCTTGTCGAACACGTTGGTCACCACTTTGACCGCGTACAGAGCGTTCGATTCACAGTGTCGGGCTTTAAAGACCTGCCCAGAACTGCCCCTACCAATCATGCTGCATGTTTCCAGTTTGTCCAGTGCGACGAGCTTTCGTGCCGACTGGGCCACCACGACGCACTCACCAACTTGGTCTTCATCCTCTTTGTGTCCGGGTTTGTCATCCGCAAAAGTAACACCCGAACTGTTGATCCGGAGGCCAGCTTTGTGCAGAGTCGTCTCCCCGATGTCACACGAAGCCTCAAACTTGTCGTCGTCGTCATCTCCTTGGTGCTTGTAATCAAAATCTCGGTCGGACGCCACTACAGTCAGTGCTGGCCTTGATTTCATAGCAACAATGGCTGAGTTAAAGGTGCGAGTCTGTCAAGGTGAAGTTTTGTGCTATGCTCGACTCGACTCGACTGGATTGGTTTGGCAAGGATGAACACGGAAGGCTTTCGTATTCTAAGAGTGTTTCGTCTTCAAAATAAAGTACAATCTAAACTGAGAGATACATGTCGTACGTAGGAACGGTCTCTAGTGTTAGCTCTTGGTCTTATCTTCGCGTCATGCAGCTCTCGTAAGTTGGAATCATGTACTTTATGTTGACGAATGCGTCCGGACCGCCGTGTTTCTCAAGAATATTCAGCGTTTCGAGAATGAGGTCGCCCACGTTCTCCTGCCGCCGCTGAGCGTAGTCGATGGAGTCGCCGCAGTTCACTCGCTTCGTGATGAAGAGATTGAACATCGACAGAAGCTGACGATAATACGGCACGAGCGCCTCACCGGTGTACGGACAGCAGAGCACGAGTCGCTGCAGCACCTTCATCTGTAAACAGAGCACGGTCTGGTTACGCGTCATGAGGTTGGCCTTCATCGGCGGGATCAACTGCGGAAGGCAGGGCAACACTCGACTGCCGCCTTTCTCCAGTATGTCCAGCGTGCCGTTGAGCGCCAAGAAGTGATACGGCTCCTCCAGCTCACGCAGACCCTCCATGAACACCGGCAAGTAGTGCGAGAAGTCCAACAGCGACAGATCTACCTGCCATTGCAGCTTCCGCACCGCTCCGGCGAAGTTCACCCGCACAGGAAGGTCGCCGCGATCGTCTACACGTGACAAGAAGCAGCGGAAATGAGTTGGTTTAGTTTCAAATCAAACGCCCGGCCGTCAATGGGGACTGCACGTACAGAAGTAGCGGAAGCGCGTGGGCTCCACTTTGCGGGCCTTGAAGGCGCCTGCAGTATGAGGCCGGACACTAGGCAGTGGCAACACCTTAACAGCCGCTAGTGATCCCGGCCGAGAGCTGATCGCCAGTGTAGTCTGACTCGTTGACGGCGAAAGCTCACCGGCCTTGGCCGCCGTCGCAATTTTTGCCATTTGCCGCACGTGGTGTACAGATTGAGGGTGTGCACGTCGAGTGGGCTTGGCTGACTGGATATTCCTTGCGTTCGTCCTAGCGATGGGCATGGCGGTGCTGCCGTTGCTGGCCTGTAACATCCTTAGCTCCGACACCAGCGTAGATGCCGATCCCGCAGCGCTCATTACCATGTTTGCTATCGCTTTTCTGGGCCTTCACCTAGATGGAAATGACCGGCGCGCATTTCTTGCTGAAGGCCACCATAACCTCGATTTCTTATCTGTCAGCTACGCTAAAAATGCCGCGTTGGGTTCTGTCTGGTTTGAAGAAGACGAAGCAGAGATCTACTAAATCTGTTCACGAAGCGATAAATGACGTTGAAATTGTTTGCCAATCCAAGGATAAATGACGTTGGGTCAGAACGGAAACAATTCACTTCACGCACTGAGACAATCTGAAAGGCACTGATCGTATCGAAAAACAATGGCGACCGTCGCGCAGTCTAAATTAACCGTCCGTCCTTACTGCACCGCAGACCACGATGCGGTGGTTCAATTGTACGTGGTCGGGATGAGCCTACTCTTTCGAGAGCGAGGATGAGGCCAGCAAGACGCTATGGGAGCAGGTCCGCAAGGCGTCCGTGGAGAGCGACCTGGCCGACATCGAGGGCGTATACATGACCCGAGGAGGGAATTTTTGGGTGGCGGTGACCCCCATTGAGGGAAACAACGAAAACGTCATTGGTATGGTTGGACTACAGCGTCATAGCGACGACGTGGGAGTGCTCCGCCGCATGTCTGTCAAGGAAGGCTTTCACCGTGCGGGGCTGGGGCGAAAGTTGCTCTGTCACTTGGAAGATTGGGCTAGAGCTCACGCGTTCAAGCACGTGGAGCTGTCGACGGGGCTGGATATGACCAAGGCGGTAGATTATTTTTCGGGTCGTATACGGGTAGGGCCTGGCAATGGGATCAGACGTTAGAGAGGCAACCCTGCAATGTCATTCGAGTGACGGAGGCCGAAGACTCGAGTAACGAAGAGGACGACGCACAGATGCACCGTTCCAACAGAGATGCCGAGATAAGCAATGATCACAGCGCTCCAACTGATGCGGAGGAAGAGGGAGAGATGGAGGAGACCTGAACAGTTGTGTAATGTGCGCAGCTAAATGCGCACATGTGATCACTTGTCCTATTTGCATATGACTTCAGACAGATAACTTCAATACAACCTCACTTGCCTTTCAATGAGCTGGTATTTGGTAGACCCACGTAATTTGGTCTGAGATACTACCTGACCTCTGCATCATGCCCTACCCGTACTGGACCGGGAAAATAGATAACCACCAAGGCGGTGGAGTTCTACAAGGCTGAGGGGTACACGCTCACACACACAAACATTTTTACGTCGGGGATGCCGCACTAGGAGGCCCATTTGGCCAAAGGTCTCGATTGATACCTTACCAGTGTTGGAGCGGTAGTATGAGTCGTACTGTGTGACATAATCAATTGATATCGCAATCATTTTAACGTTTCTAACCCATTTCTATTGAGCTGTTACGTTTAGAAATACACAAACGTCAGCGCAGTAGCAACTGCAGACGCAACTGCAAATGGCGACCACCAAGCAGCCCGAGTTCCACATCCGCCAGTATGCACCGCAGGGATCAATAAGGCGTGAACGCTGTGTTCGTCAATGGCTGCGAGTTCTACCGAGATGACTTTCCTTCCCATGTGCAGGAGCACTGGACGGACTTCATCCAGCAGAGTCTCGATGGGGACTTGTCGCGCATTCCAAGCGCCTACACCGCCCCAGGCGGGAACTTCTGGGTCGTGGGGATCGTTGGCTTGGAAAACAAGGGTGATGGTGTGGGAGAGTTGCGGCGCATGGCCGTCTCGAGCGACTTTCGTCGCCACGGTCTCGGCCGGCGTCTGGTGGCGGAGCTGGAGACGTGGGCCACGGACAACGGCTTCACCAAGGTCTTTCTGATGAATGGTGGTCCCAAGGACGACGCGCGCGCCTTCTACCGCGCGATCGGCTACCAGGATGTCGGCACGAAGGTGGTGTCCGTTGAGCCGCACGTGGAAGTCTTCGAGCTCGCCAAGCAGCTGTGAGCTTTCTTCGCGCTCATCTCAACAAGATCCTCTGCGACGCCTCCGCTGCTTCATGGCCCCAGTGTTGCAAAGGCACGAGGACGACGGCCAGAGGCTGTGCATCTACTGATTAGTCTGCAACCTAGTTGACGTGATTGTATTCGAATCAAACGGTATCCCCCTGCCACCAACTCTTTTATTGGCGTTACTTGCAACGCCGGCACGGCCTCAACTATCAAAGTGCGAGCTAGGGCAGAGTGGTCATGCGCACCTACCGATAGTCATTTCTCATTTGGCTTTCGTCTGCCTGCACACGACTACCAGTAGAACATCATGGCTCCAACCGCTTCCTCCACGATAGTGTCGCCGCCGGTCTCGGTCTCGGTGTCGAACCAGAACTTGACCAAAATCGTCACCCACCAGTACCGCCCCGAAGACTTGCCCCAAGTGATTCAGCTGTTCAAGGAGGGCATGCTCAACTACCCCAAGAACCAGCAAGACCCTCGTCTACACGAGTACATCGCCAACAGTCTGAAAACGGACCTCAGCGACATTGAAGGCACATATGTCGTCCCTGGCGGCAACTTCTGGATCGCCACCCCCCACGAAGACCCGACTCATGTAGTGGGCATGGTCGGCCTCGAAGTCAAACCCAACGCTGAAGGCGAGCTGCGGCGCATGTCCGTCAAGAGCACCCACCGACGATATGGAGTTGGACGCCAGCTCCTATCGACTCTACAGCACTGGGCGGCGGAGCACCAGTTCCACAAAATCTGGCTCACCACGGGCAGTGTAATGAAGAAGCCGCGCGAGTTTTACACCTCAGCAGGGTTCGTCGAGACCGATGCGTACCTCATCCGAGAAGAACCTCCTCGTTACGGGGTGGTCAAACTCGAGAAGATGCTGTCGAGCAAGAGCTTTCCTTAGGTTAAGCTTAGGTTGGATATGTTTTGCGGAGCGAAATCCCCAGCGGCAGTACATGTACCTGCTGGTCCTGACTAATACACTTTCGTGTATTTTTTCGAGCAAATAGTCGTCACGAATAATGAAATAGCCGACTGCATGTGCAAGTACGTGTTATGAGGCACGTTCTACATGTAAAGTTTATGTTGTACAGTTGAACCTGCCTAAGATGAACTTGTCTAACGATATATCCTGTCGTACTTGATACGATCATAGTCCACCTGGCCCGCTCCCTGTCTGTTTGTACAAATCTGCCTAACTTGAAACATGATATATTGTGATGATAGATTGAGCCCTCCTTCTGTCGTCCTGCAGTGGTCTTGAGCGGGAATATCTTGAACAACAAGCCGATTTCGCCCATGTTGTAGGTGCCATACAGTGCATAACGCTTCAGAGCATCGAGGACTGGGCGATTTGAGATGGGAGGGCTTCCTGAACATTATCCGAGTTGAACCTTGAATATCTGATTTGGAAACATTTATTGCAAATGATATTAAAATTTCATAAAAAAATATCATTTGTAAAAACAGAAAACATTTTAGCGTGTCCACCTTTGCAATGTTGTCGGAGGTTGACTGGACAAAGGTGTACAGTAGTGATGAACTGTGTTTCTGAGAATGGGCGACATTGTTCCTTGGGTTGGAGCATTTGTCAGCGTGAAGTCGCGTGCAGTCCGTTTTGCCTGGGGAAGGAGAGATCCCGCTACAAACAAAATGTCTTCTTTTATTCGTTTGTTAGGCTAACTGGGGACTTGGCGCGGGGGGCAGTCAACCTGCGAAACGACATTGTTGGGCTCTGGAGCAAGCCTGGAAACGAAGCCAGCACCCATGGGCTGGGGGGGGGAGGGCACTTTGGCAATGTTTGGAGCTACTACCGAGGTAGTGAGTGGGCAGCACGTCAGCCGGCCTAAGATGATCAACTTGCTATACTTGATGGCAAATGTGTCCATGAGACATATTGAGTAAGGGAGGTTCATCTGTAAACTAAAGCACCGATGTTCTTCACCTGTGATGTATTAATACATCTTCACAGCTCAGAGGATTTGTATTGCGGTGATTGCGAGCATCCATTGGCGGAATGATGGTCCACTGACCTCTCTACATTGTCATATCAGACATCAACTTTTAGTTGACATCCAGTCAAGTAAATGCATTGCGAGATATACAAAATTTGCGATTGCGGTACTACTGTAGACACCCCGATATTACTGTGCGCTGGTGATAAGCTGAGAATGAGCCACGAGCATGTTTTGAAGCCTTCCCTGACAGCACCATTTAAATTTGAGCTCCTTGCCACAGTCGACATCCTGCCACCACACACTCATTACTAAGCACCAATAATGGACATCTCCGACACAACACCCATTTCGGTCGACGTTGTGGTTCGTCCATTCCGTGCCGAAGACCTGCCTCAGGTCGTGGAGGTCTTCAAAGCTGGTATGCGGTCATACGCGCCGTTTCGAGTCATGCCTGAGCAAGTGAAGGCATACTTCCAAGAGTGTCTGAACGGTGACTTGAGCGATACTCAAGGCACCTACATCACCCTGGAGGCAATTTCTGGGTTGCAACGCCCAAGTCAGAACCAACAGAGGTTGTAGGCATCGTTGGGTTCGAACCGAAGGACGACAAGGAAGGAGAGCTGCGGCGCATGTCGGTGAAAGACTCTCATCGTCGCTTTGGGGTCGGACGGAAGCTGCACTTGAGCAGTGGGCTAAGGAGATCGGATTTAGGAAGGTGTGGTTGACGACGGGTGGCATCATGGACAAGGCACGAGCTTTCTACCCCTCAGTGGGGTACAAGCAGATTGCTGTCACCGTGATCCGTGAAGATCCGCATTTCGAGGCGTATACGCTTGAGAAACACCTAGGAAGGTCTGCTGCTCTGTTAAATTCCAACTCGGTAGAAGTAACAGCAGTGGACACAGTTGACACGAAAATGACTTGCAGCTCGATTGACATTGTTGTACGTCAGTTCCGGGCGGAAGACATGGAGCAGGTGGTGGCGCTCTTTAACGATGGCATGATGGATTACCCAGCGCACAAAATGCATGCCGAAGGTTTGCAGCAACACATTACGGAGATTATCACGACGGGTGATTTGAGCAGCATCGAAGCAACGTACATCACGCCGGGGGGTAACTTTGGGTTGCAACACCTCCGTCGGAGCCGAATGAAGTGGCGGGTATGGTGGCTCTCGAAGCTCAGGACGACAATGTGGGTAAAGTACGCCGCCTGTCTGTGAAGGATAACTATCGACGCCATGGTGTTGGTCGTCTGTTGATTATAACGCTAGAAGAGTGGGCGGAGAAACATGGTTTCCGGAAGGTTTGGCTGGGTACAGGTGCCGTAATGGACAAGGCGCTCGCGTTCTACTCGTCCATGGACTACACACAGACGACGACTGTCGTGATCAACGAATCCCACATGTTGAAGGTGTCCTGTTTGAGAAGGAGCTGGGCAATGATGCGTTTGCTCGCGGTGACATTTGAGGAGACTACAGTACATGTATTGCCTAACAAAAGTGATTTGCACACCCACAGCTTGACTTCTTTTGAGACGGCGTCGTTCCGAATTTTCCTAATCAACCGTTTTTGAATTTTCGAGATAATCGACTTTTTTTTCGTAGTACATCAGTGCATTTCTGAGAAGCAGCCTTCTTTCATATCGACGCGAAGTATCGAGTGTTCATACCCTGGTTCTCAATATTTAACTTACAATTACTACGTAGTAAATTCCTAACGTTCTTCTACTCGCTTGCCATGTCAGCCATAGCCTTGAGGTTCACAGCCATGGCGTAGACGAAGAAGACAATGAAGATGATCCAGATCGCGATGCACGCGAACTTGCTGTAGCCGCCGTACACGCGCATTTGTTGTGCATCCAGCTTCTGGCGGGGCAGCAGAAGGACCGAGAAGAAAGCCATCGCGTGCACACTGTACGCGATGAGTAGGAGCAACAGAAGACGATTCGTTCCGTCGCTGACGCTCACAGAGGCTGCGTCGGACATCCAGTCGCTGCTGAGTGTGCGCATGGCGATGGCGATCGTGCTGCGGAATGACAGCAGCATGCCCTGGGTTGCACCTTCCGAGCCGTTCTCGGCGATCTCGGTAGCTGGAATGAGCGAGAAAATAGTGATGATCCCGTCCGTGAAGCCCGGAATGCAGCCGAGGGTGTCATAGAAAGCCTGGCCACGGACTGACGGCACGTAGAGAATCATGATAGCGCGGAAAGTCTCGGGTACAACCATGACAGCGATACCCAGGCACACGCATCGTCGCCAGGACGAGTTAGACCAAAAGATCTTCCACAAGGCCATGGAGGCCAGGGTGGTCACGTACTTGAGCGCGTTAGTCACGAGCGAGGTGTTCGGGTTGAGCCCCGCCATCTTGATGAAGACGGCGTTGGCTGAGCCGAAGTAAAAGCGCGTCGTCGCCAACAGGATACACAGGAACAGCACGAGCTGCCACATGGCGCGCTGCTGGCACATTCGGAAGAAGGCACCGATACGAGCGCTGGCCGTAGAAGGCGCCGTAGTGATCATGGCGACGCTGCCCTCCTCTGCGATGATTTCGTTCATCAAGCCGGCCTCGGCCTGTATCGTGCGCTCGGAGCAGTTCCGCAGCACGAACGGCACAGGCATCAGACTCAGCAGAGCCAGCATGGCGTAGGCCCAGAATGGGTCGATGCGCAAGGCATAGTTGCGCTTGTCGTCGTCGAAGCGGATAAGAACAGCGGTCAACCAGAGTCCGACCCACTCGATTCCTGTACGGAAGAGCAGGTAGTTGATCTGAAGTGTACCGCGCGTGGTGAGCGGCTCGCGTTGGGACAGCTCGATGACGCGGGCGTCCGTGGCAATCTTGCTGAGCATGGTTCCGAACGTCGCGCCCATGATGAGCACCATGTAATAGACGATGTAGTTGCTGCGCTGGTCCTCCGTGGATTTGTTGACATCCACGGTAGCGGAGAGAATCATCAAGCCCATGCACATGCAGAAGCTCAGCAGCGTGCCAGTGATCATGTAGGACTTGCGACGGTATCCGCCGATCGGCAAGACGTCGGACAACAAGCCGAGGAAGAAGCTGAGCGTCGTGGGAATACTCAGCAGACACTCGATCACGACGGAGCTCTCGGACCGCTGCAGCAGCAGCGAGTGCATGAGCGTCGGCCGCATGCAATACCTGAGCACAGCATAGATGAGACTGCTCTGCGCCGTGGCAAACAGCAAACCATAGTATGAAGTGGAGAAAAGGCTAACACCGCCGCCCTCGCGAAGTGCGCCGAACTGCTGGTAGTTGAAGAACTTGTTGCCTGCCACGAAACGGTTGTTGCCCAGCATGGCCGAGGGCTCGAGGCTGTCGAAGCTGCTGCGTCCGTCGGGCCCGTAGGTCATGGTCATGGCGGAGTGGCCGTGCTCCATGCCGCCGTAGTTGGACTCCTGCACCGAGCTGGTGTAACCAGAATTGACGCTGTAGAAGCCGCCGCCCTCCTTGCGGTTGGCTGGCACGCCCATGGTTCCAGTGCACCTGTTGAATCAGCACGCGAAACCCGTCGTCTGGCCGGTGAATTCCAGAGTGAGACCAAACCAAACGACGGTGCAAAGCTGCAAACAACGTACGGTGGCGGTGTAAAGAGCAGGTCATGACGAGCAGTAAGCCGCGACGGGCTGATGGAATTGATCCTGAAACTGCCGACTCTATCGCCT
The DNA here is from genome assembly GCA_001314375.1 of Phytophthora podocarpi. Classification (NCBI taxonomy): domain Eukaryota; phylum Oomycota; class Peronosporomycetes; order Peronosporales; family Peronosporaceae; genus Phytophthora; species Phytophthora podocarpi. The sequence goes on from KQ473451.1 coordinate 16,266, forward strand.
GCTGTGACTAAAGAGTTGAATATGGACGGTTTATGCATCTCTTGAGTCATCTGGAGCCAGGAATTACGGATACGAAACTGGGTTGAACAAAGTAGGAATGTTATTTGCATTTGAATAACGTATGCCAGAGGGGAAGTCCCGGTCTTTTCGATGATGATTTGCAAGGGAAAACGGTTCTCAGTTTGGTATCAACACGACGGGAACGTAGGCAAAGCTTTCTTGGCTCCCGCTTGCAACGCACGCGGGGCTCCGGAAATGCAGCCGTTTCTTAGATCAAAGTGTTGGTCGAAGAGTCAACTAAACAAGAGCAGGCGGGTCCGTTTTCCGGATAATCAACCGTATTGATGGTCTGTTGCAATCTTTAATCCGCAGTAATTGCTCTTTTTTTTTAAGAAATGTTGTGAGCGGCTAAAACAAGGTGTTCATGGTATCATAGTCGCTCACCGTTCAGAAACCAGCTTAACTCGATCCGGTGGAGTTGTGGTGCCGTCAGTGCTAGCGCTGGCCATCTCAGCACGCCAACCTGGCCTTAATGCAATGCGTTTCAAGTAAAAAACAGTAGGTATATTCGCGGCTGGGCCGCCAAGAAATGCTTTTGGAAACATGGACCAGATGCAGGCAGCGTAACGCCTGTATGGGAAATGCTTCCAATGCTGGTCATCTTTACCATACCTCCGTGCGAGCGTTGGTTAATAGTACGCATATTAATAGCAACGAAGTGTCGTGGTGTAGGTACTGTCGACAGCCGTACTACTAAAAAAAAACCAAAATTATTTGCCGGACTTTACCTGGTTTTGCTACCTTTGCATCGTTTTTAGATCTAGCGTTCCGTCTCCCCAGATGTCATGGTTAGCGGGGCCGGGTCAACACCACTGCAACGCCGGTGCTGTAACCTACCAGAGCGCTTGCAAGCGCGGGGTGCTCCACGCCGGTTGATGTGCTCATCATCGTGAGCAAATTCACGGACCAAGAATCTCAAACCCGCAGCATCTCTCAACTAAAATCACCCAGTCCACAACTATGGTAGCGATAGAGAGGCCTTCATCAATAAAATAAGGTTGCTATATTGGTTCGCAAATTCGGTTCCCTTCGACGAGCTAAAACGTGCAGGTGCGACGAATTGAAGAAAATAATGGCGAGCGCAGTGCTGACAGGCGGTACGTTCAGGTACGCGAGCGGGCGTTGTCGAGAAGACCACGCATTATCGAGCAACCATCCTACCACGAGAAACACCCTATTCCATCGTGTCCGTTGCTGCTGATGAACACTTTTTCACTTGAGGAGGCTGGGTGACTTGCGCTACAACGGGAGGGACGATCGTCAGCTGTAGCGGACAGAACTCTATTCCTTCACGAGTAAACACTGTTATTATAATAAAAATAGGGTGCTGCAATTCCACGCGAACTTGCCACCCAGCAGCAATACCATCCGGTGCCTACGTGAGGCAAAGAGTACAGGGCGAGTGATCCACCACCGGCAGGATTGACTTGCATGTTGGTGCCTCTGCAGCATCGCAAAGCATACCGTATGCAGCGGTTACCACATCTGCCTGTCCACATACGGACAAGCGAGAGCACAGCGGAGTACATTTACAGTAATACATGTACATGCGATGGTCGAATGAGCAGCGACTGGGTAAGGCATCGTAACTTGTTGGCTTGTATCGGATGTTGGGCAGCGAAGATTTCCACGTTGTCACCGCTTCCAAGACTTCATTACGCGAACCCACCGTAACGCTATCGACGTATTTTTGCAGCCTGGCGGATGGCGTGCCTCTACAAAATGGCTGGCCGCACTTGGGGCCGAGTGCCCCCACCTCGCCTTCCATGATAATATCATGATATTACCGGTATACACTTCGACGTGTATCGAACCTACCCTCTATTAGGACTGAGCCCGCCACACTTGATATGTACCGGTATGTCCATTCAAAACCAATATACTCGGGCATTCTATGCACTCGAAGAACACCAATCTCAAAGCCTGGAAGTGAGCCGCTCCGTTGCCGCGTCCCCGTCGACTCCATCCACCTCCTCTGCACCTACGCAGTCTCCGCACCCCTCTCCTCTGTCTAGAGAACCGCATTGACCCACAATGACGTCGATCTTCAGCGCGGGCCAGTCCATTTCGAGCATCGGCAAGTCCATGACGGCCATCGCCCGGGTGGAGGAGCATCTGGCCACCTTTATGAAGAAGGTGGGGGCCACAATACAACAGCAATAGCAACACCACAGACATATTGTGGAGGGATATCACGCGCTAACTTCGATTGTTGCTTTCTGCTATTGTGTGCTAATGGCAGGTGATTTACTTTGAAAAATTCTTCCAGCGCATGGGACCGAATCTTCCTCTTTGTGCGTTTGCTGCAGCCATTGCTGGCGACTTTCCTGCGCATTTCCTGCGCATTTCCTGACAAATTGATTGCTTTTTTAATGTATTTTGTGTACGTAGGCGTCATGGACACTGCGACGCTGCTGTTCCAGCGCTGCTACGAGTATCGAGATGAGATTCGGGACGAGCTAGAGTGAGTCTAGTCGCTTGAGCCTTTATCCATTCGCTTCGTGACAGTATATTTATTTATGCTTCTGTGGTTGTTGCTGGCTGCAGGTCAAGTGTCGCGTATGTAGCCGACGCAGGCCGCTGGGTTGTGGGAATGGGCGACTGGAACAGCAAGATGGAGAATCGCCTGAACCAGATCAACGAGCTGGTGATGCTAGCCAACACGTTGCTGACAGAGTACGCAGTGACGGGTGAAGTGGGTGCCGAGGGCTGTCGGGATGAGTTAGTCGCGTATCTGCAGATTTTGGCAGCAACAGTCACTCTAAAGAATGCGCCCGTGAATGGAAAAGCTGGCAGGGCGACGACAACCTCGGATGGTCGGCCACCGGTGGCCCGGGTGCAGTCGACAACGGCTGCGGAATTCAGCTCGGAGATGTCAGCTCTCGGAACGGAGATTACAGGGGCATTCTCAGAGATGTTCGGCAACAACGACTTCGGTAGGTCGGCGTCATCGGAAACCATCGGACAGACATCTAGACCTCAAGGCTCTGACACCGACAACGACGCTATGAACCCATTCACGGCTTCGTATCGGCGTCCTGTTGACCCATCCACCACAGGCACGAGCAGTGCTGGTGCCTCTGTCACCAGTAGCATTCAAAGCCTTCCAGATGCTTCAGGGGGTGCTGGCCCATTGCTAGAATACCCGCTTTCGGATGGAGACACCCCAGAGGGTCCATTGAGTCCTGTGAGTATGGGGGAGTACGAGTGTTTGGAGATGGACTCTATTCCAAAGTATGCCGCCTTCAAGTCGTCTGCTCAACTCGCTGTGCGGCGCCAGTATAACGTTACACCTGGTAACGGAAATGGTAGCCTTGCGACCAGCATGACAAGTGATGGAGGGCGAGGTGCGTACAGCGAGTCTAGCACAGAGTACCACGAATTGTTCCCGTTACCACCATTGTCAGCTCAAGCAGTCTCCAGAAGTCTGAGTTCCCTGGACACGACTGCCTCCCTGAAGAAAAAGACTCCAAACAAGCCGATTATGGACATGAACTACTCGTACGACTTTCAGTGTGAGGTGGCACACAATCCGTTTCTTTCGCCAAATGCGCCGGGACCGATTGTGTCGCCCCCAGAAGACGGACCCAGCGAAGCCGACCAGCAAATACTGTCGCCTTCGGAACAACAACCAAACGTGCGTGCAAACGCTACGCTAGCATCTTCGCCACTGCCAACATCGACAGCAACTATCGCGACAACTGCACCAAATGCCGCGTTAGATCAGACGCACACATCCGGCCCATTTTCTGCTGCTACTGTAGACCCTCCAGTCACTGGACCTGTACTCGGGACAGTGGCCAAGTCGCCAACGCTTCACGAAGCTATCGATTATACTCAAGCACAAGCTCATGCAGCACCGATCAGTGAACAAGTTGCCAGCGTGCAATCTTGGAGTGCAAACGGTGTGCTGAGCCACAGCGTGCCTGAAGATGACACGGAAGTACAGGTGGCTGCACTAAGAGTCTCTACTGCTGAGCACGAGCATCACGACAGTGATCACGAGTACGATCTGTTTGGGGTTGGCAAGCCGTAAGCTGGCATTGTGAGGAAGCTCAGTAACATATTAGGCATTTTTTCGTGCTCATTCTCCAATTGCGTCTTGATTGCATCAGTGCTTATCGTTCTTGTGGCGTGTGTAGTGCTCCGACGAGTCTGGAAGTGGAGGGGCGACCTCAATATTCAGACGCTGGCGCAGCTCTTCAATTGGCGTCTCGAATTCCTCCTCATACATGACGCAGTGCAGAGTGTGCGCCTTCTTCGAGGCGCGGTTGGCCCAGGGTACATACACCTTCATCAGCAGACAGCGCTCTTCGCTGGAGAGACGCAGCGGGCCTACAAAGGCGCTCAGCGCACTCACAGGTAGCTTGGAGTGCGCCATCTCGACGTACTTGAGTGTAATCTCGCCCAACACCGTCGGAGGCACGCCGAACAGCGTGTGCCAGAAGTCGTGCGACTCGCGGTGGCGCTGCATCACGTAGGCCAGTTCCGGGTCGTCCACGAAGCGCACGAGCGAGCGGCCGTCCGCGTCGAAGCCGTGTGAGTCCATGAACACAGCATAGTGACAGCCGAACGAGTCGTCGGGCAGGGCACGCAGGTATTCCATGTCGATCTTGTCGTTGCGGATCACCGGCTTCTCCGCCAAGATACGGGCTCCCACGGGGTCCGCGCACATGCGCGCATGGATGCGGCGCAGCGCATCGCGCCCCGTGACTTCTCCCAGTGCAGCCAGCATGTCGCCACGTTCCGGGTTCGCGAATACCGTGAGCGACGCCGTGACAGACAGCACGAGCTTCTGCAGCGGCGTCGTGGGCATGTGCGAGCCGTACTGGACGCGGCGCTGCGGTTCGCCGGCCACAGGGTCTAGCGCCTGGTCTGCGAAGGTGGCGAAAGGTAAGGAAGTGACTGCGGCGGCTGTGGCCACCGGCACAGTGCGTGTGAACACGCGGGAGGCCGCGCGTGCCGCCGTGGACGCCAAGCGAGAGCGCAACATCGGAGCAGCTCAAGGAGTGGCTCAATTAGGATCAGAGTGGCGGTGTCATATTTCGCTGTGTGTGGTGCACACCACCTTATCCATCGGATTTTATCCAATCGACGACAGAGGAAGAGAAACACGTGAGACGATTGGTTGTAAAATGTGAAAGGGAGATGGGTACGATCTTCGCACTCGCTTAGATGCGACCTTGGTCGTCCGCCGAGGCAAAAGAAGGCCGCAGTCCAAAGAGAGCAAGGGGACGTCGGCGAGCGGACGAGCGATAAGCGGCGATGGCGGACAGCAGACGCGTGTTCGTGCAGCTAGCGGGTGTGAAGGGGTCGCAGGTGGAAGTGGGTGCGCCCGTCATGGCCTTTGTCATGCCCACGGACTCGTGGCTCTCGGTGGTCAACGAATTCCTCATGGTAACACTTGTCGCTTATAATACTCTATTGGTGGTGTCTTATAAAGCGGAGCCAATGGAGACCTCCGATCTAATTATAGCCCAGTGAAGCTGACGTGAACTGTGTTACGTTGTGTACCGTATCATGGCAATTTGTGGCACTAGAGTTGCAATGACGACGACTTGGAGGTGGAGCAGCGCCCACTGGGACTGCTGGAAGGCTGCGTCGTGCTGCATGCAGTGTCAATGGAGCAGATATCGGAACCCACAGGCTGCGAGGATGGCAAGCAGTATATTTTGTGCTTGAGCTCGGACGACGCTGTGCGGCTACAGAAGCAAAAGTTCGGGGATAGTAGTGCCAGCAGCGTCACTGGGACGAGCGACACCGATGTCGACACTCTGGCCCGCGGGAGCATCGCGCTCACTGACCAACTCGAGTCTCTGGAGGAACTGGACTACTATTTCGACGATGCCGGAACGTTGCGTCATTGTCGCACGAACCAGGCCGTGTACGAGCTCATGAGCGACGAGCGACGTGCAGGCGAGCTGGACGACATTGTCAAAGCTGCGATATTCCACATCCAGATGGAGATGCTGGCTGAGCTGGCCTTCAAGCAGGCTCGCGCCCCGCTCGACCCACGGCCGGACGAGCCGAAGGAAGCTCGTTCGAGTGTGTTTCTGACGTCGGATTGGCGCACGAATAGCAACTTGTTGGTGGTGGTCAACGGCGGGCGTGGAGCGCAGCCTGGTATTTGGAGTCGAGACCTGCTGATTCAGGAAGGTTTGGAGCTGGGATCTATGCTGCCGGTGATGCGCCGCGCCGCTACCTGTAACTTTGCAGTGGCCGTGCTTAACCCCTCGACGAACAACGTGACTATCGGGAACGAAACCTTCCCGATTCGCGGCAACTCATCGCCGGACGAGCACATGCTCTATGTGTGGGATAACATTATCTCGCGTGCACAGGCGCGCAACGTGTATGTTTTGGCGTACTCCTTCGGCGCCAAGTCTGTGCTGACGCTCATCCAAAAACGCGAAGAACAGGTTGTCAAGCGTGTAAATGCGCTCGTGTTTGCAGAGGGCGCGTACCGCATGGACCCATCGACCACGTCTCCATCGGTGGCCCAGTTTCTAAAGCAACGTTCTATCAACTTCAAGGGTGACGCTCAAATTCCTGTGGGCGGACATATCCCAGCAGAAGAGGAGAAACTGTCGTGCAGTTGTTTATCCGTTGGGGACCTCACGGCGTCTGCTCCATCAGCTGACGGCAAGCCATCGCCGTCGACAGCACCTACTTCAGCGCTTTCCAAGCGCAGTAGTAGCAACAAGGCGCGCACTATCAGTCTTTCGTTGGAAACGACGTTCACGTATTTCGTGGCAGCGCGTGACCGCGGCTGCGGCGCAGCACAGTTTATTTCGGAGTCTGAAGCCAAGACAAGGACATGGCTCGGAAACGTTATTCGGCATCGTTTGGACTCACTGAAGCCTCGAAAACAGAGCCGTCGCCTCAGCACTGCAATGGGTGCCAATGCGAGCGATTCCCCCCACCACCGAAAAACAGCCCGTCGATCGTCCTTGGACACAGACGCGAGTACGTCGGCAATGCGCGCATCGATTGCTAGCAGTCGTGGCAGCAACTCCTCCAGCCACCACTCCCATGGCGTGTCTGTGAGTGATTTTGACTTGATTAAGGTGATCGGAAAAGGATCGATTGGAAAAGTATTCCTTGTTCGCAAGAAAGATACGCACGTCGTTTATGCCATGAAGGTGCTGCGCAAGAAGAACGTGGTTCGCCATGGCTTGGAAGAACACATCAAGACAGAGCGGCTCATTCTTGAAGAGATTGACCACCCCTTCATTGCACGGTTGCGATTTTCGTTCCAGACCAAGGACAAGCTGTATCTCGTGACTGACTATTGCTCTGGCGGAGAACTCTTCCATCATATGTCCGACGATGGCTTCTCGTATGAGTTGTCTCGATTCTACGCTGCCGAGCTGGTGCTGGGGCTTGAGCATCTTCATCGGCTTAAGGTGGCGTATCGTGACCTCAAACCAGAGAACATCCTTGTTGAAGCTTCCGGCCACCTGCGCATTACAGATTTTGGACTGTCCAAGCTGAACGTGGTTTCGGATAAGGGTGCGCAGACGCTTGTGGGTAGCCCCGAGTATCTGGCGCCTGAGGTGTACAATATGCAGAAATATGGATATGCCGTGGACTGGTGGTCGCTCGGCGTGTTCCTCTACGAGATGCTTACAGGCGTGCATCCGTTTTTCGACGACAATCGCGAGGTCATGGTGAAGAAAATCATGACACCGGGTTCGGTTAGTACGATGATGCCGCCCGAGATGCCTCCCGAGGCTGCATCGCTGATTTGTGGACTGCTTACGTTTAATCCGACGGAGCGCCTTGGATCTCGTGGTGCTCAAGAGCTGCGCGATCACGCGTTTTTTGCCGGCGTGTCCTGGGATGCGCTTATGCGGCGCGAGGTGTCACCGCCGTGGCACCCAGTGGTGCAGGACGAGCTGGACGTGGGTAATTTCGACGCCGAGTTCACGTCCGAGCCCGTCGTGGACAGTGTGTGCACGCACCAGTCCATGGTGCTCAGCTCCACTTTTGCCGACTTTACATTCAACCCCAGCATCTCGGATTCCATGCGCAAGCGATGAAGCTTAGAATTAAGACCGTGATCTCATTGGCAGACTGGAAGGTGCGTGTTTTGCTTGCAATCTACAGTTGACCCCTCTCGGATTGCACTAAGCCTAACGCTTGCAAGAAAATAAGCAGATAGGTGTGCACGAGCGTGAAGTGAACCACAAAATCTTAGTCGGATCTTGCTATTTCTTGTCACAAATAAAATTTGGGACGCGGCATGCACTGAGATCGCGCTTATCCTTATCCAGCGATGGACAGCCATTTCTATTTTCTCTTTTTTACTCGAAATAGCAATCGATTGCATGGTAAAAATAGCTAGGTTGCATTATGCACCAAATCAAGAAAAACAGTATTCAGTTGTCCAACCTGCAATCTATCTCTCGATCGAGATGTAAACGCTGCTAATTGATGAATGAGCACTTAGTCGACTGGATTCTTCGGTCCAGTAATTGAGGATGTCTACCTCATTGGATTTGAAGACTGGAGCGCGACCGACTACGGAGGTCAGATCAAAAAGTGTCCGGCAGGTCCAGTCAAGAAGTTGGAGAACGAGTTGAAGCGTTGCTGCACGGTCGACTCAGTTCCCGAGTTTCGCACGAGCAAATTACATGCGGACTGCCATCAAACCGCGTTACGCAAATGCAAGGACGGCGTCGTTCGTCGCATCAAGGTTTACAGTGTACTCCATTGTCAACACAATGGCTGTTTTGGTATGACTGAATCGCGATCAGAACGCATCCAAGAACATCCTGCTCCTGACTTTACCTCATTTCCTGGATCAAGATCGACATCCAGCATTTTGTAGACAAGGAACGTAGAATATGATTTAGTGTCGTTTAATGCCCTCGGGTTTAGTACCGAGGGGTTGCTATGTGATAGCTGGTTGATTCTCCAGCATTATTACTCCTGCTCGAATTGGCGATATTTACGCCTTTCGTGGGGTGGACATTTTCGTTGCCCCCGGTAATAAGGGTAACCTGGCTAGCACGTGGTATGAACGCGGCACCACGCGCCCGTCTCTCGATAAGGAGCACTGGTATGCACTCGAGCGTGAGGACGATGAAGAAGACGGGTCAGTGACATTTAGGATCCGGTTTGGTCAGAAGAAATACTATTTTAATTTTTTGGTCATCTTGTAGAAGCCCAGCCAAACTTCCTTGAACTCATCAAAGGCATTGCAGTGTTTGTAGTCTTTCCACCTTATCAGCATAGCTTCGCATTTCTTGATTTCGCCTTCATTCTGCGTACATGATCGTTTAACAATTTCATCGTGACGTTGCTTCCACTGCGTGACGCGGTCTAAGTAGCAACCGCGAGTACTAATCGCGTCCTTTAAATCTTGTGCGACGAGATCCACGTAGCACGCTTCCTGCATTGTCGCGATTATCGATTGTGTAAAGTTAGTCATTGCCTTAAACCACAATGCTCGTTCTTCATTGTGTCGCGGTTTGATCAAACTCCCTTCATACTTGTCCGTGTGGCACTTTGACAATAGCTTTTGCATCCATCTCTTCGACATCAACTCGTACTTGTCGCTGATATTCGTCATGGCTTCCACAACAGCAAGATAGAGATCTTGATATGGTATCAATGGTCTGAGCGGGTTCAGAACGCTGAGCTCTGGAGCTTGAAGATTGGGAAACGGCGGCATGCCATTTGCAGAACGAAGACGGTCAAGAGTTTGTTTGACTACGTCCATTTCATCATATTCTACTCGTGCTCGTTTGATTTGTTTGCGTATGGCGATCTCTTCTTTATGCTTGATGTAGTAGCGCGCGTTGGTTTCTTTCTTTGTCACAAGCACTCGTTTACCAGAACATGCAGCATGGTGCTTGCGAAAATTGGATGTCGAGATTGATCTACAACACTTATCGCAAATCGTCGTAGGGCATGATCCTCGAGGCCGTTTCAACATTGTCGAACGTATCTGCTAGAAGATTGGTCAGAGGAATTGTACGAGAAAGACGCCAGAGTTCAACCCAAATCACTTTCAATTCCTAGCCAATCAAATTGAAGTATTTTAATATTTGTTGCAGTTGGAACCTTTGCAAAAACATATTAATTATAATATGTTCTGCCAACAATTGTTTCAAACCTTTGAAATGCCTGCTAAACTCAATACCCCCTGATCACTGTGATCAAAAAATCGTTTTTCGCCTCGCCAGAGCTTTGAATCCAAGCCCTTCTTCATTTTCCCTTCTTCTCCATGAAGATAACGTCGCCCTCGAGAATTCGCTCAAGCGCGGCGGCTCATGGCGACAGTCGATGGCGGCGAGGATCAGGAGATTGGTCTCCTGAGAATCCATCGTCGTCGGCGATCAGCCAACAAACACAAACAATGGACGATCGGGAGATTGGTCTCTCCGAGAAGCCGTTGGGAAATTCCCCGACATATGGTTGAACACTTTCTCAAGAAGATCAGAACAGCTAGCAGAGGTAGATGGCGGCGTATGGACGCTTCTGGTTCTGCTGTTGCGGCTCGATGGCCTCGGTTGACTCCAAAAATGCTACGCATTGGAACAATTCAAGCTCGATATTGATGGATTCCATTTGAAGAGCATGAGAATAATCATTCAATACAATCGACTCTCTCAGCTTGCTGTCGACGCTGATGCGAATCAACGTTTGCATCGAGATTCATCAACAAGCGTCAATTCAAAGACCGCGGTTGTTCTAAGATTTCTCGTGTCGATCGATCTGAAGAATCAACAGAAGATATCGATAGATCAGGAGAATCAACCGAACCTATGTCAGAATAATAATCTGTGTGCGTTCATTTGCTGTACGAGAAAAACAAATCAAGAGTCGATTCGTAGTGAGTTGAGATCTTGCAAGACGTTGGCGTACTCAGTTCTCAACGCAGCTCGAAATCCTTCCGTGAACTTGTCTTGCGTTTCCCTCCCCAATTTGCGTAGAGTCGCGTCACATGCACGCATTTGATCCATGGCACGATCAATCACCTCATTGAACCTTTGAATCTTTGCCACGATATCGCGTCTGTTGATTGGTGCCATGTTGCCATAGTAGTCGTCATGGACATTTAAGTCGCGTTTCAAAACCTCTAGGTCGTCAGTCGCACGTTGGATCTCGTGAATGTGAAAGGTGTACTTGCGTTTCAGCATCTCTGTCAAAATCGGGACAATCTTTGCCACCTTCCCTCGGAATCGCGCACGGCATGTTTGTCAAATGTGTCCGTGCGAGTGATCAACCCCAGGTACCACTCATTCAACAGAGGCTTGGTCCTGACTACAATCGCAGATAGGAATTCGCAACGGCCCCTGGCACTGTTCATGTTCTCGAAGGCAGTCATAAACTCGTCACAGCTCGCAGCAACGTTTAGCCGTGGTTTTACCAGATCCGTGAAGGCTTCATGTCTGGTATTCGTGCAATACGAGTCCAGAATCTCGTCAAGAGCTCGTTATGTCGCGACATTCGCCGAATTCTTGTTCCTTCAACATGAAGTCTTCTTCTGCCACTTGAAGCTGTTGTTGCGTTGTGTCGTACAAGCCGTAAAATCGTTCGTGAGTTTGTCGTTGTTTGTCTCGTGTTTGATTTGCGATGTCGCGGATCGATTTGATCCCATCAACAGCAAGCTCACACGCATTTGGTATCTCCAATATCGCATCGTTTGTTTCTAGCACTTGGCGTTCGGTGGGAAGTTGGTAGTTGTACGTCAGCGAATAGTACTTGGGCTGGGTATTTTCAACGACTTGATCCAACAGGAGCGCACCGGCCGTGTTGTCTGGATTCAACTCAGGTATCTTGAGCAGAATTTGAATGATTTGACGTGCCAAGGCCACATCTTCAATCGATACCGGATCGAACGCGTGTTGCTGGTTGTACTTGGCACTGGGAATTTCCAATTTGTGTGCAACTACATTTGCCCAGTGCTCCCCAGTCGTCAACATTTTCTCTCTACGTGTTCTCTCGTCGGTATTGCTCGCGAGCGTATCCTCCTTCATCATGGTGTTTTGCAAAGTGCGGAATCAACGCCAGTTGGCACAAATGCGCCAGTTGATCTCGTACATGTCCGTTCCCATTTTCGCTTGCTGGTCAACTGACATCAATCAATCGAGTGTGAAAGGTTTTTGAGCTACCAAAGGCACAATTTGTAAATAATAATTTTATCCAATCAAAACGTTTATACAATCCGCGTAATTACGTATCCTAAACTAGAGAGCAACGCATTCATTGGTTGAAATTCAATGATGCCAGTCAAGAAAGAAGTCAGACGACGAAAATGTGTCGGTGGCTCGGCCGCGTGTTCCATGTCCCCAGTGCGGCAGTATGATTTCGAAAACCAACATAAACAAACACAAGAAGAAATGCCCAATTGAGCTGCACAAGCCTGGTCCGCGCATTTTGTGTCCGAAATGCAGCATGTCTGTGGCGTTAAAATACATCCCGAGACACAAATGCCGGATAACGGTAGGGTCCGTAAAGTCACACAAGGAATGTTCATTAGCATCATACCATCGAAATCGGAATTGTGTCAAGCTGCGGCGACAAACCAAGACTGCGCGACAAGCGTACGAGGAGTTCTCTGGTAAGTGGTGTCTAATTCGTAAATCGCACAAACGTGTCATTCACAAGTATCGTTGCTTTCAGAGCTGAAAAATGCACTCAATGAACTACCGCCGACACCAACTTTTGACCTCCACTGTGATCCAGATAGGCCATCAAATCCATTTCGTTGTTTTGTGTACAACCTGAAGGCTACGACTCAAGCGATGGAACTGGTGTGTTTTGGGATTGAGCTCATCTTTTGTCCCCATCACGAAACTCACCATGTTTGTAGATTGATGAGAAATGCCCGTGGCCACACAATGCAACGTGGGCTAGAAAGCTGATGTGGTTTCAAAAGCTGATGTTACTAATTGATTCAGCCGAAATGAGGAACTATCTCTCTCCAGAACATCATTTCGTTGCTAAAGAGTTTGCGCAACGCCTCGCGTTATATTTCTCCGATATACCGAATGATCTGTTAGCCAAACGAGTGGACGAAACAATTGAATTATTGATGCGAATCAAACATTATCTCGAAGAATACGCGAAATGGGAACACAAACACAAGGAAATACAAACGCGGTTTAACAAATACCGGCGATTCGCGGACGTCAGCTCATTTGAAGAATTCAAAGAAGTTTTCATGAAGAGACAATCTAAAGCGCAAACGACCGCGAGCAGCTCACAAAACGCGCAAAGCAGCACCAGGACGAATTCATATTTAAGAACTATCTTAAATTGACTACGAGAATACAAGTCAATATCAACATGAACAAATCCGTCCATGACGGATACAAGAGACGCTTCATGAACAAATCGGCCGTCTCTATCTTGTCTTGTGACTAGTTCCTTGTAAATAACCATTTTTGGTCGTTCTTGATCAAATCTCGTTCCGAGTTTCTGGTAACTCAGCCGACTCACTATCGGACTTTTGACAACAACATCAAGACCTGATTGTGTTTGAAACGAATTGGTGACGTCATTCCAAATCAACAAGTTGTTCTTATATCCTTCATAGATGCACTTCTTCAGCGTAATGACACTGTCGATCAGCTCTGTATTTGTGTCGCTGCTTCGTTTCAATGTTTGATAAAGTTCAGTGTGTTGGGTGTCCATCTGAAGAGGATTAATTTTCAATTGTTCCAGCATTTGCCAATATACGTCATTGATTTCTTCCGTGGCTTTACAAAGACCATACAGATTGAGTCCCTTGCTCAAACACCACTTGCCAAGTTCGTCGATCGAAACAGAACCCGCCTTGGCACTGAATCGTTGATAGATTAACAGCAATTCCAGCATTTCACATCCAATCAACAGTTTGGCTTTCAGTTTGTAGTAATTCATTGTATCACAGGTTTCCGTCCCATTCGTCTGATAGAGTTCGTCAAAGAGAAGACCTGTGCTGTACGGCGTTACACCCGAGTCTCTCTTGTCAAATACGATATCGCTTTTCTTTATACTCATCAGACAAGCAAGACACACCAGTTCCTTCAATGACGCACCGTAAACGATCCCACTTAAAATCATTTTAGACGACTCAACATCGATTTTTCGAAAGGTATTCATTTTCTTTCCTAGATCCGTTATCTTACAACTCGCGTCAATTGCTCCGAGTGTAAATAGCCGTTCAAGAGAATAATTCACACTATCGTTCGATGGAGGAGTTAGCATCTTGAACACAGGAAGTGAGTCGATGGATGCCACTGGTTCGTGAGCAATCAAAGCAAGAAGATGAGATGTCATATTTGCGACTTGAATATCTGGCGTGTTATTTACAATCATTTGCTTAAATGTCTTCTCTGTAAACAATGGAAAGAAGACTCCGGGGTGTTTCCGCCCGACTCGACCTTTTCTTTGCAGTGACATACTAGAGGTAGTTGGCTTCGTCATCACAATATTCAGTCCATAGCGCGGATTGAACTCGATTGTCAGTTGAAGCGCAGTATCAATACAATAGCGAAGGCTTTCTAGCGTTAAGCCAGTTTCTGCAACGTTAGTGGACACAATGACGCGCCGGTACGCTGACACCATTTCCCGTCAATCTCAACTTTGAGTTTAAACGGGTTTGCCATCAGCAGTCGAACATTTTCCGATCCCCTGCTAATATCAGCAGAAGTGATACTGATTGGTAAGATTTTCTTTGTTAGGATTTTGTTTAACGTTGACAAGGCTAACACCATTTTGTTGATCGGAGTAGTAGCTGACATGAAGATAATCACATCTCGAATTCCTTTGTCTAGTACATCCGAGGGATGTTCAATTTCATATTGCTCTAGGTTCTTCACGATCTCGCACGCCTTCGAGTAGATATCATCGACATCCAACTGAGGATAGATGACTTCAATCGGTTTTGATTGTCCATTGACTTCAAAGATGGTTTTTGTATTGAAGTACTTTGAATACTGGTCGACGTCGAGTATAGCGCTCATTAAAATGAGAAACGGAGGGTTCTTGCTTAAGTTACGGCTGATCAAACGTTTCATCATCAACAAAACTAGATCAACATCGAGTGAACGATCGTGCGCTTCGTCGATAATGACAAACTTGTATCGTTTGATAAAGTTTTCGTCCGACATGGTTTTCAAAAATTGAAGTAGGATCCCAGTCGTACTGAATAAAATTCCCTTCTCCGTGGGCTTTCTCACAAATTGTTGCGTTTGATGTCCGAGATTTCGGTACAACTCAATTGAAAGCCCTTCTCTGTTTGGCTTTTTCTATGTCTCAATCTTCGCAATTTCTTTAGGAATTTCGATAGTAGTGAGTACTCTAGGTTGCGTAATAACAATCCGCTTCCGATACTTGTTAAAGAAACGTAAATATAACGTTGCAGGAATGCTAGTCGACTTTCCGCTTCCGGTACGCGATAGGAGAATAACCACGCGATCGCTCATGCTTTCGGCTGACGTACTTTCAAGTTTTTTTCTCAATCCACGACATAAAGTAGTCGATTGGAATCTGTTTGTCCAAATCTTGTTGATTCTCCCCCATCCGGGCAACGAGATTGCCGCGATTTAAAAGAGTAATCGGAGCTGCTCCACCTTCTACCGTTTCGGATGGCATCATGATGGTCAATGTATATAAATGCGAACATATGATATGTTCAACACTGGCACGCAGTTCATTATTTACTCATTGAATAATTATGATTTAACAATATACTCATGGCAAAAAAATGAAACACTATGTTCAACATATTGAATGATCGATTAGTGGCTGCCATCGGTATAAAAACGTACTCATTCGATGATTTGGAGCATGCAGAGCTTGACTCAACGGATAGTATCTGTTTGTCCGAATCAACGACGAAAACAAATGAGAGTAAGTCATCTCTTACATCGAGAGATTCACTTCCCGGAAATTGTGAAGAATATGGAAGGCGTCAAGTGATTAAGATTTTACGATCCATAAAAAACTTGACCAGGCCAGCGAACAAAAGAAATCCAGAATGCCAATGCTGGTATTTATGGATTGCATCAGGGATCAACAATACAAACACGTCAGCATGGATATGTTGTCATCGTTCATGAAAGTATGCAGAATGGTTCCAAAGAATCATCTATTGCATTACTACTTGTATTTTCTGTTCTACGTTTGCTATTATCACCACATGCGAGCTACCGCAGATGTAATTGATGAAAGCATGAAAGAAAGACACCAGCAGCACTGTCTCTGCATCAGATATCAAATAAACTATCTTCAGCATATCATAAAAGAATCGCGTCTTCGAAAAGTGAATTTGTAACCGAATGAATTCGACTATACTTCGCAATTATGAAATTCTGACCAACATTGCTTTGATCTTGAGCAATCACGTCCCCATGTACCCATACTCGCTCAACGAGCAAGCAAAATTCACACAACATCAAATCACTCTATACAAATCGAATTACTGCCATACAGATATTGAACCAACGTCAGAACAAACGCCGATTACTGGTGGTGCGGATGTCGATGTCGTTTTACTTGACTTCTGAGCGCGAAGTGTTGATTTTTTTCAGCAAAATAAAAAATCACGAGTATTAGCAAAAAAAGTAAAGACGGTTCAAATCCGTCTCTAGCTTTAAGGCTCTGGCCTGGACGTCACAATGTATGCATGAACAGTTTTTTTGTTTTTTGCTTTTTTGATATGCAGAACAGTTTTTTGTTTTTTGCTTTTTCGATATGCAGAACAATTTTTTTGTTTTTTGCTTTTTTGATATACATGAACAGTTTTTTGTTTTTTGAATATGCACTTGGTAGCTGTTCTTCTACATCTAATCTGAAGCTCAAACTCTTCACAAACTATCAGTGGGATTAGTGAGCTCAGTGATCATGTTTGCTCCTGTAGTGTTTAGCCAGGTTGTGACACTTGCATCAAGTTTTATATCAGCAGTCTGACTGTATGCCAACTCCCTCACAATCGTGTATTCGACTTTTTCAAGAATGTCTTTATAAAGGCCAACGACCGCATTCAATTGAATACCAAACGAATGCGCATCAGTTTTCTCCATTTTAACAGACCCTTTGTTAAAAGTCGTACTTGGGTACATCTTTTTCATTGGTTTCCACTTTGTCATAGCCATTTCTCGAATGTCGACAGTCGTGTGCACCATCGGAAATATCACTTTGTGACCGCTTTCTACGTTTGATATCATCTTCTCAGCACTCTTCCTTAGAGAATTCCTTTTATCTGCCGGATAGACGTGGAGACAAATGAACTGATCTGAACTCTCTAACGTCGCGCCAAAGAACATTCCTTCATACGAATCTAGCAGCGAACTGCCACCAAGTGTGGAGGCTGACACAATACTCTGACTGATGGACTGAGATTGCGGTGCGGTGATGATTGCCTGGGATTGCAATGAGGCGTTGATCACTGGGACGAGATCCAATGAGTTGCTAACTGCTGGGTTGCTAACTGCTGGGTTAATGACGTTAACCGAGGGGAGAACGGTTGCGGGTGCGAAGGCAGCGGCATTGACCGAAGGTGGGATCTCTGCCGGATATGCGTTCTGCTGTTGTTTTACCAACAGTTTCCCTATTCCACCATGCAATCCTTCCACCGCGTTTAGCATTCCTCGAAGCAGTTCTGTTGAACTATCCTGAAAGTTGTTCTGGGGGCGAGAGGTTTTCAGGGGGCGAGAGGTTTTCAGGGGGCGAGAGTCTGCCTTGAGGTCTGAAACATCAAGTGGTGTATCATTCTGATCGAAAGAGACCTTGCCACTCTCCATAAAGCAGTTTGACGACTTTGCGCTACTCATTGAGTCGTCATACCGTGGCACAATTGTTGGTTGTTGGAATATACCACGCTGGTCCGATTCCTTTTGTTCATATGCCGCAACGTCTCTCCCAAACTCTTCTTCGAGTGCTTCTCTGTACAATTCCGATTTCACCCTGAATTACATGACAAGAAGGTTCATCAGATACATCGCCCGATTTTTCAAGTGATCGTTGGGCATACGACAAGCGATTGTTGAAAGCAAGTCATCCCTAATATGGATGTCCTTTCCCGATGGCGTAAAAGGGATGCCATTTGTTTCCAGGTTTTTACGGACAGTGCTATAATCGTCTTTAGATTCTGGCATGCCCAACCCGCGAAATATTTCAATCGCATTGTGCAGGCCAGGTTCGTTCATTCTGTCGTCAAGAAATTGCGTTTCAGTCGTTTTATTGAGAGAACCTCTTGGGTCCATGGCAATCAACTCCTTGAGCGAAAGATCATGGGTTTTCGTAAGCTTTTTGCGAATCTCTTGCTCGAATTCGTCTCTGTGATCATTGTAGCTCAATCAGGTCAAACTGCAAATGAAGTAATTATTCATGACCCTATTCAATTTTAAGCCCAAAAAGCAGTGAGCGGATGCCAAAAACAGGCTGAAGCCGATGTAAAAAAAAATGCTACTTCCAACGGGTTACGAGTTCTTCTTGGTGAGTACCGCGTCAATTTGACGGTCCGTGGCCACGGCGAACGCGCTCATAATCGTGTATCCGACATCCAGAAGGATAGTTTCGTAAAGACGAACGACTTCATTCGATTGATCAGAAAACGAATGCGCAGCACTTTTGCTCATTCGGACGAATCCTGTGTTAAAATTTATAGTTTTGTACACGTTTTTCTTTGGTTTCCACTTTCTGATTGCTGTTTTTCGAATGTCGTCTGTCACGTGCAGTTTCATCATCGGGAATATCACTATGTGACCGTTCTTTACGTTTGATTTCATCTGCTCAACACTCTTACGTAGAGAATTCCTTATATCTGCCGGGTAGATGCGGAGATAAATGGAGTCTGTCTGAGCTGACCTCTCTAAGGTCGCGCCAAAGAACATACCAGTATGCGAATCTAGACTACGCAAACTGCCACCAAGATTTGCACTCTGAGATTGCGATGCGGCGCTGACCACCGCGACAAGGTCCAATAGAAGGCTAACAGCTGAGTTACCGGCGAGTCTGATCTCTGGGAGGCTGGCCGAATGTGGGTTCTGCTGTTGTTTTGCAGTGATATTCTTGATTTCAGCAGTCAATCCTTTCATTAAGGCTTGGAATGTCGTTTCTCCAATCTTTAATGATTTTAACATGTCTTGGAGCAATTCAGCTATGCTATCATCCAAGTTATGCTGGGATCGAAGTGGTGGATCGACAGGGGGCTCAAACGGTAAATTCTGACCAAAAGAGAAGCTAGCTGCACTCGCCATTGGCGGATTTGAAGACCCCGCGCTAGGCATTGGATCATCAAACGATGACGTGAAGTTCCCGTCAAATGCTGGTTCGAAGCTCGTCGCGATGTTTACCTCATCGAATTCTTCTTCGACTACGTTCGTCTTCACCCTGAAATTGGTAACAATGAGCTTCATCAGATAAATCGCACAAATAGTCAGCGCAGCTGTGGTTATGAGCGAGTCAAATTCCGGTTCTTGAATAGCAAAAGGAATGTTGAAGATCTCCAGATTTTCAAAGAGCACATAGGAGTTGTTCAATGCTTCTGGCAGATCAAACATTCTACTACGGATATCAGTCAGATTTTATATTGTCGATTGTTTCAATTTTAAGTTAAAAAAAATGGCCAGCTCTAGTGATATCTCATAGATTATCAAGAAGATCGGACGCTGTTTGTGTATTCTCCGCTATGAATCGTTCATTCATCATCACCCCGTTGTAGTTTGCGACGATGTCTGGAGTAGTCCCGAGTAAGAGAGATGAGCTAATGTTGGTGTGGACGATGCTGGCATCTCCGTTGAGTGCGGCCTCCGTAACACACTGGATCGGATGAGAGTAATTCATATTGAGCAGAGCATTGCCTGGATTGCTTTCTTGGACCCCCCCTCGCTCAATGTTTGACACGTAGCCGTTATAGATAAGCGTGTCGGCGATCAGGGTGTAATGCTTGATATTGATGTCACTACCGCTCATTTCTTTCAAACACTGGATTAACTTCATGCGAGCAGCGTGGATTCCATAGATTTCCTGGATTTCCAGTACGCTATTGGATGACGTCTTGTCGGTATCTATCGCTCGATGATTTGTAATATCTGTAAGATTGGTGCCTTGAGTCCGGATGATATGTTTGCGGATGACTTCCATGGATCCATCGACTTTCTCGATTGTACGGGAACAAATTCTTTCAAGACCGACGCCGAGGTGATCCCATTGATTCCTCGTATAACGACTTTGAGTAGTTTCGAGTGGAGAAACTCGTGGATGACAAACTGGTCAACCGTAAAATCGCGTTTAAACATATCTTTGTGGAAATACACCCTCATCACGATGTCTTTGGAGTTGCCATCGACGTAAACAATAAACAATTGTGGATAGTGCTCCATCAGTTTCAAGTAAATTGTGCTGGCTTGCATATTTTTTTCAATCAACGTCGTGTGGGACAACTCGAGACGCACACATCAATGCAGTAACCTGAGTGGAGCCTTTTGATTGATGTTGTGCTTTTCAAAGTTTTTGAACATCGTCGCTGCTTCCGCTTTGTAGTTCGGATGCTTCACATGGTTGTAGCTTTCGTAGAAAACCTGAGCTCGGTACACAAATGTCTTGAGATTCATCATTTCGATTTCATTTGCGGTTTGTTGCATCGTAGTAATATCAGTCGCAAACTCGTCTTTGATGAATACATTCATACATGGATCGGCAAGTTGATCTGTTGCTTTCATTCCGTACACTTCTTTGATGCGAGTCAGGAAATTAGACTTTGATGCGCCAGAGGAGTGAATGGAGTCAAGGATGCGCTGCGTCATACTTTCAGAAGGGCATTCGGACGCAAGCATACCGATGGACGTTCCATACTCAACCAGGGATTTCTTGTAAGCCGACACAATCCGATCTGCTATGAGCTTCAATAACTTTGAGTCGATCTTTTTCTCAAGGATGCGTTTGTATTCCAGTCCGATGTTTAGGCCAACGTTCATTAACGTGAATGACTTCAAAATGTGTTCTGGTAGAACGCGTTTGTTCCGTTCGCAAATTTCATTAAAGTGTGTGTACTGAAGGCGATTCTTCAACTGTGCAAGTGCATCGCGCCATTCAATCGGACTCATGACCTCATTGTTGTTTTGAATATATTCTTGATGGTAGTACACAACATTTTCGAGGACTCGTGCTGGGTTGACAGGCAGCACCTGCTGTCCGGATAGTAAATTGTCTTTGAAACTACACGATGCTATGCGAGTGTACCCACTCCGATAGAGTCCTCGGATGTAAAGCGCGTATTCGTACATCGAACTCAGCACCTTTGTCATTGTTTTATTGCGCATGTTTGGCGGCAGGATATTTTCATTTAACTTGAACATCTCGTCAAATGCGTCATTGCTTGCAATCAGAATCCCAAAATCAACGTATGTCGCTTTACGGATATCGACTCCGTCATCTCCGTACAATTGTTGCAGAATGAAATTGTACGTTGCAGTTCGACGATGATTATCAATGATGATTGCTTCCAGTGCTTTGTTAGCCTTTCGGTAGTGGTAACCAGTTATTCCAGTTGACAATGCTTTTGTCGTAATGCCATTACGTCCGTCTTGTTGTTGCCCGATAGCAGACATGAACGACACTCCAGTGACAAACGAGTCAGCGATGAATACAACGGCTTCAGGTTCATCGTGAAAGCGGCGTGCGTATGGGAGCGCGCGCTGAAAGTCAAATACTTTGCGCATTCGGTTTCCTTTGATGCTCATCTGCCCAATTGAGGAACTGATCTGAAGGATGTTAGTCGGTTTCCCTTTGGTTCCGGATGAAACAAGTTTTGAAAGATTGTTCGTCTCGTGATTTAAGCTTGACATGACTACTTCTGTGAATTCGTCACCAGGACTTAAGATGTTCATCTGTTCTTGCTCGTAGAACTCTTCAACGGTCATTCCGATAGGAGGAGTAATCAACCCGGCTCGATATTTTTTTTCAATTGTTTCGATTGAAATATGATCGACGCAGTGACATCATTGATATTCTTCAACGTCTCCTTTGCAATCGCAAAATCATCGTAATTGATGGTGTACCCGCGCGTTAACAAATACTGTGTAGATACTTGTTGCATGTTGTACAGTAAATCCATAGCAGCATCGACTCCATATTCATTGAATACATTGTGAAAGAGACTGTCATTCACACCTTGTCCAATCGATTTTTTGTCTAACACCCCACTCTTGATACTGCCGCGTTCGATGACGACATATGTTTCATCCTTTTTATAGTCGATAAACCCAGCGTACTCGGGTTTGTAGAACGATGCCTTTTTTGTGAAGTTAATCTCGGGTAGAAGCAGAGAGATGATGTCTCGCCCGGAGAACTCCGACTTCATCGGATCCAGTTCTTTGAATCGATGTAGATAGTTAACATACTTGACTTGACTCAACAGTTGCATCGCCTGCCAGCGGTTGACTTTAATTTTGTTGCGAGTGAATTCTGACATACCGATGGCATTGTCATGATAGATTCCCATCGCAGGAGATCGATCCTTCAATGAAATAAACCAGCGCTTCAGGTTACTCAATGTGCCATATTCAAAACGGGAGATGAGACTATGTGGAAGATAGACGCTCATCGCATCCCCATCGAAGTCGCCTCCGTACAGTGTGTCTGCTACGTTTATAGACAGACGGAACGTATCACCATTTCCTAAAATTCTTGCTCGGTGTCCAGAAATTGCACTGTACAAGAGAGATGGCGCTCGATTCATTGCGACATTGTCCCCATCGATAAGATCTCGATAGAGGATGTCTCCGTATTCAAGCTTGATGGTGTTTTTCATGGAGGCGATGTGATACGTGATATTCGTATCCCCTTTGACCAGCTTGGAACATCCTGGGTACGAAGTATTTTTGTTGAGAAAAAACGTCATCAGTCGCTCAATGTTGTAAGGACGTACGACTTCGGGGACTTGCAGTACTTTTGCAATTGAAATGGGAATTCCAACTTCATCGATATCAATGAAATTATCACCACTGATCACGCTCCGAGCCCCATAGTGAAATCGCTTCCCTTCTAGATTTCCGCGGATCCGCCCTTCTTTGCCTCGAAGGCGCGCTCCAAGTGAAGTGAGTGCTTGTCCGTTTCCACCAACAATCCGACTGGCAGCAGCGGTGCTCGATGGATCTTTGACCATATTGCTGTATGTGATATCGACAAGATTGAGCAAGTTTTCATTTTCTAATTTTTCATCCTCAGTGAGTAACAGCGGGATAGATTCGTTGGTAGTGACTGCGTTTTTGAGAAACGTAGTCGTATCGTTATTGTTTGAACGCGTAGAAGATTTCAATTTACGAACATCCGGACGGGCGTTGTTTGGCACGGCTGGAATGATTTTTAACATCAACGTAGACGGGTGATATTTACCACCGATTTTGCACGCAGTTTCATCTGAAACTCGACTAAAAATAGTTTCAATCTCACCGTTGTACAGTCGGACTTCATCACCGATTGAAAGTCGTTTCAACAAAAATAATGGCTCTTTGAGATCTTTCACAATCGTCGGTTGTTCTTGTTTGCAGTTGTCACAGACGATCGCCTTATTCGACGAGACCGGGCGAAATCCGTCTTCAGTGAGCTTCCCAAGTGCGAATCCACACGTATGGCAGATCTGACGCAGCCAACGCAAAACTTCGCTTCGAAACAGCGGGTTTACAACGGGGTAGCGAAGCTGGATTGACCCAAAATGACCAGTGCACTTGTCTCTCGTGTTCATGCAGGTCTTGCATCGAAATGAGTACGAACACGTACCCATTCCGAGACTGTACACTCCATTGTCTAACGGCTGGTCGACTACAAACAGATCTTTCGAGATTATATTGCAGTTGGATGCTTTCGCATGTTCTTCCGAACCCATGATGTAGAATTCAACACGAGAAACGTCAGTCTCAGCGAAGCATACATCGTAGCTGGTGACAGTGGCATCCATGACTTCGTCGAAAGAAAAATGAAAGAATCGCGAATAGTCTCTGCACTGCGTCTTGGGTATATATATATATTCAACATGATGTCAATTCAATCAGATGTAAAAAAACAGTATCCACTGAGTCATCTACTCAATTTGGATAATAGCCAATGATTTATCTGAGATTGGGTTATTGGTTTCCCTGTCCACTAGCATCATTGTTTTGTTTTTAGGGAGTTTGAACTTAAATGGAGCTAATATATTGACTCCATCTTTTTCTACTCCTTCCTTCAATGACTCGAATACAACATTGATAGCATTGACAAAGAATGTTACGTCATTGTTACACGTCGGGGGTAAATCACTGGAGAATTCGTGTTCATCAACGACACGAACGACAAAAGTTCCATTCATTGAAATAAGCACGGGTTCCGTTTTTGAAACGTGTGAACACACTTCAACGATGTTGATGTCAAATTCACGCTGAAGGTAGATCCAAAGAGGGTATGCTCCAAATAAAAAATGATATCGAAATGCTCTTGTTGCGGCTTATCCGCCGCCATGATTGATTATATATATATTGTATCACCAACTTATGCTATATAATATACTATCTATCACCATGATCGCATTTGAAATTATCGCAATTGCTTTATTCGTCTCTATAAGAGCTGTGCATCCACACTCTTGGGTGGAGTGTACCGATTACAATCTTCCGTCCTTTGAATACTCGGATCTTGGCAACTATGACCGCGCTCGTTGTAGCGGATACCCTCGCCGGTTTGCTCGTCAATATGCCGCAGGTTTTGGCGCGGAGACGGGATACAACTGGGAACATCCAGACTGCTCGCGCGATCATTATAACGCAGGCGATTACACCAGTCAAATCCGAATGGCGGTCTATCAACCAGGCCAAACGATCTACATCAGCCATCCATCGAAGAATCATGTGGCGGATACTTGTACAGATCCTTTTGTTCCATCAATGTCAATGGAGTTGTTGGTAAGCAGTCAAGTCAATGTAGATACGTTTGATCTTGCTCTTGCGATGAAAGGAGGAGACCATGTGAATGGTAGAATCGACCATCTTGGATATCAGCGATGCTTTAACTTCTGCGGTGATAAAGACAAAGCTCATTGCGTAACTGGTTGGACACTCCCAAATCATCTCGCTGAGGGTCGGCACAGTTTCCACTGGCGCTGGCAGTTTAACTCTCAGCAGTCTTATTCGTCGTGCTTCGATGCGTACATCAGCGCACCGGGGTCTACGATCACCCCGAGTATCTCACCGCCAAGTAGCTCACCATCAAGTAGTTCCAGCGACGACAGTTTAGTTGATTCCGGCAGCGGTAGTGACAGCTCATCGGGGAGTATGTCTAGTTATTCGAGTAGTATGTCTAGTAGTTCTTCGGGTAGTAGCACATCGGGCAGTTATTCGGGTAGTAGCTCATCAAGCAGTATGTCTAGTGGCGGTTTCTACGATACATCCGCGCCGTCTCCAGCGAAGTCTACTCCTGCACTTACTCCAGCAAGATCTACTCCAACGCCAACTCCAGCAAAATCGACATCACAGCCTGACCCGGTTCCTCCCACTGTTGCGTCATCAACTCCTTCCCCAACACCTGAAGTAATTTCCAGCGCAAGTTCATTAACCGGTCCACTGGACTTCGTCAAATCCTACTTTTTGAATTTCACTGGAAATATCAACGGGCGATTCAACGTTACTCCAATTGCTTCATAAAAAATGTCTTCCAATCAATCTAGAAATCTGACGCATCGGAGTCATATTCAATTCCTGAAGTAATTGGCTTGCTGTATGTAGTCGAGCGAATTTCAAAGAAGTTGGACTTATCCCCAAGACCAAGAGCAACCATGAAATCAAACGGATTGGTGACTCTGTACATTGGTTCGAGTTGAATGTCAATCAACAGATGATCCGCAACAAACTGAATGTATTGCGTCATGAGATCCACATTCATTCCAACCATTGCGCACGGAATCGAAACGTTGATGAATTCGGTTTCAATTGCCACTGCATCACTAATCATGCATTTAATGGTTTCCTCATTGACATTGAATTCAACAGTTGGATCATCACGTAGCTTTCGAAACAACGTAAGAGCAAATTCATAGTGGAGTCCTTCATCTCGACTAATGAACTTGTTGTACTGAACAATTCCACGCATGAGATTTTTTTGTGCAAACCAGAAGATCGAAGTGAAACTACCGGAGAAGAACAACCCCTCAAGGATAGCAAATGCAATGAGTCGAATGGGAAATTCACTCTCCTGATCGTTAATATATTGAGTAGCCCATTGTGCTTTCTTGTTTACGCAAGGAATATTGGCGATCGATCGTTTAAAGTGATCGTTGAGCTGAGGGTCGGAAATGAATTCATTGAGCATTGTCTCATACGAAGGGTATGAATATCTTCGATCATCATTTGCGCATTGTAGAACAAGGGACAGTATTTTGAATAACGATCTGGGATATTGTCAATGTCTTTCAAGAAACGATCGCCAAGGTTAATGTTTACCAACTGGTCTGCTTGGACAAAGAACCCGAGAATATGGCTCAAAAACGATCTTTCATCGTCAGACAAGTTATCTTTCCACTGAACAACATCGTTAACTAGATCGACTTCGTCAAATGTCCAGAACGTACGAAGAGCAGTTTCATATAGATTGTACAGCTCATTGTCCGCCACCAGCAGAAGACTCGTGAGACGATTGAAAACGGAAATAGTCGACATGGTGGTGGCAATTATATGAGTAAGCGCAACTATCAATATTACAAGATGTATTCATTTGCATCGGGCAGTCGAAGTGTCCGGAATGTACGAATCAGAAGCGCATCTGTCCATCTAGATATCGAGACTGTGATTGGTGTTTTACGAGCATTGAAGTATTTGACCAATAAGTCGTACGTCATTGGACGATCAAGCGTTCCTCCAGTTGCAGACGCCGTGTTTACCATTGTGAATACTTTTTTATACGTTGGATCAATGAGCATGACCAATCTCACGCTCAACTCAGCAAGCTCTGATTCGTTATCCGATTCAAGAATCGTTACAAGAAAAACATCCGACAGGGGTGTCAATTGTTGTCGCGTATACGTCGCGCCGTTGTCATTCATACTCTTTATCAAAATTGAAATCCCTAAATCTCGATCTTCTTTCGAAGCGAACCGCAAGGTACTACTATCATAGTAGTATCCATTGGGACTCTTGTTGATGAAATTTGATCTTTTACATGGACAGCCAAAGACAAGAAACCATACAAAGAGAGCAACTGCTGCCAGCAAAATGTATTTGTATTTGCAGGGTTGATCGATGTTATTCACCATGCTACACTAGAGTTTACTGAACGGCTGTGTATATGAAACTATGACTTTTTTTGATCAGGAAAAAAATATATGCACGAGAACAAAATGCAATGAAGTATGAAGGCTTGCATGATTGTCGTCGAGCCGCTTTGCAATCTTGACGCGACTCGCTTTGCAGTCAAATCACTTCCACTGAAACGGTTCCTGTTCGGCATACGTGCCGGCAAGCGCTGTGAACTGAGCGGAGAACCATTCGTACTTTGGTTTGGCCTCAAATGTATACCCTCGCGCGGTTTGCAACATCGTGGCCCATGACGGATTCAATCCTTCACACAGTTGCTCAACAGTCACAATCTGTTTGATCATAGCTCCTTCTTCGTTGGTTTTCGCGTTTTCCCATGGAAGTGAGCCATGTATCATGTAGATTAACACATAGAGGAGTGCCTCAATGTCATCACGTCTGCTTGCGTTTGATCCAAGATGACAGTTCAGGCCGACGAAGGTCGGCGTTCCGTATACGGCACCGAACACTTGCTGTTTATGTTTTCCAGTGACAGCACTGATGAATTTTTCACAGATTCCAAAATCAACACAGTACACTTGGTTTTCCTTGCCCAAGTTCAACATGAAGTTGTCTGGTTTGATATCAACGTACAGGATGTTTTTGCTGTGCATGTACTGGATGGGGCCGATCAGCTCCACTCCAAGTCTAGCCGCCGTAGACTCTGGAATCAATCCATGTTCTTTCACTATTTCCCCCAACGTGCGTCCGAGTCTCTCCATGGCTAAGTAGCGATATCCTGACGATTCGCCGTATGCTCTCAATGGTACAAAGGCAAATCCCGTGCGCTTATACAATAGCGAATATAAAGTTTTCTGCGTAGAGTATTCGCAAGTTTGAGTTTTTCTTTGTTTGCTTTCGTTGACTGATTCGGAGGCACAGATGAAAGCTTGATCACATAGCCCGAAAGTGGTGACTCATGAGTTGGTGCTTTTGGGAAAGCTTCGTACACTTCTCTACAGACACCAGCTCCGAGCTGCTTTCCGAGAGTCCAGTGGTTTAGCGTCTTGCCTTCCATCGTGAAAAATCGCAAATGAGCGGAGCCAAACGACTTTCGAGTTTGAAAGGTCGTTGACCCTTCAACGGTATGATCTTTGGGCATGGCGGCAATGCTATTAGGTAAACTGGCGTCTCCATTGTCAGTTTCATTGATGTAGTGCAATCACAAAAAATGAAATCAATTAAAGATACGATGCAATGAACGAATCCATGTCAGACGAAGTCGTTTGGTTTAACCCAAACACCAACAAGCCGTGTGCAGCTTCAATACATTGCTTCACATTGTCGCACATTTTCAAACGACCGCGATACTCACGAATGAAGCCGAGACTTAGTCTCTGATGTCGGCTGATCTGTTTCCATTTCACCCGTTTTGCAAATTTGCGAATGAAGTCTTCTGAAAGCTTCTGCTTCATGCTGATTTGTTTCCATTCCACTCTATCTGCAAATTCGCGAATGTTACGTTGAGGCAGAACCATTTCAAGATGTTGTGCAAATGGTACACATTTTGCGACTTTACACACTGCTAAGGAAACGACCTTCACTCTCGTCCACGACGGACGCATGTCCTCACTCAAATTGACCATCTCTCTGCTGCTGCACTTTAGAGGGTTAGATTAAGTCATATGATAATAACTTTCTTTTATAGTTTTTTGGAATGAGTACTATAGCATCATGTCTTCGGATCGCCCATATCAAAAGCTAAGTTTGAATTTCACAGAAGAGTTTGCTTGTAAAATTTACAATTGCGACAATGTGAAGCGCTGCATTCATAACGAGCATCGCATGCTCGAACTCCACTTGACCAGTTCGTATCTTTGATCATCGTAGATATTCGTTGGTTGATCATCTGCAATGTTTCACTACAGGAAAAAAATATATACATATCCAATGTGCATGTTTTTTGTTGGTGGTGGTGAAAATGGACTATGCAGGACACATCACAAGAATTCTGTTGTGAAGTGTAGGCTCGAACTGTTATTGAGATTTCCTCATGTGCATAATGACTTTAAACGTAAGGTCTTTCGCAGTTTTCAGTGTGCATTTATCTGGATGAACACGGAGTAGTACGATCCTAGAGCGTTTTTTGAACTCTTCTTTCGATAGCGTGGCGCCAACGCTCAAAGCCAAGAATTCCTCAACGATTGCATTCGCTTCAACCTCCGTGATTGCATTGTTTGGTGGCAGCACAGTATATTTTTGTGGAGGCTGCTTGGCGTTCGAAGTGTTCTTTTTGTTGTTGTTGGCTGCAGCCGATCTAGTGTTCTTTGCAGCAGGCTTGCGTTTCTTTGCTGCAGGTGTTTCATCACTCAATTTCTTTCTCTTACGTGACCGTGTTTGGGGTGGAGACGGAGGCGCAGTAACCGGCAGATGCACCTTGCAGTAGAAGTTGGTTTCATGCTCGAAAGTAGCTAATGAAGAGCAATAATCAGGAGCACTATTGCCGCCGCAGAAATAAGTTTGTTGTGTCATGCCGTGAAGCTTGTGCTCCTTGCAGTAGATGTCAAAAAGGGCCCGTTTCCATGAAAAGAAGGCTCTCTGTTTGCAGCCAATTGTGATGCACTTGCCCATGATAATGGTCTGCCCGAGATATTACGTGTGCAAAGTCGTCAATTTTATGGCGATGCCACTTGTGATGTCAGTAGAGGTGTGACCCATTTTTTTGCCACCGACAATTTCAAAAATCTGTCGGCCAAAAAAATTCTGCCGGAGGTTTCGCTCGAGCTGATCTTTGAAATCCAAAACAACGAACTCGGAAAATTCTCAGCTTCACGTGCGCTTTTGAGATTGTCTCTGACGGCGTGTGAACAATAGGACGACTACACATCTCTGCTAAGCATATCTACGATATCTGTAACAGACTGTCATTGAAAGAAGCCGTTTATTTCATGAAATAATATATACGAGCCGTAAAAACGCGTGTTACACTCTTGAAAGAGCGTATGAAAAAACTCGTTTAACGCAGCTGCGTATTTAAATTGTAATTAGCATGACAAGTGCGCTACCTCAAGTGTGTCCGATCGTCCCCTAACAAGTTTAGTAACTCTATGGGCCCGCAGGCTTTCTTTCTGTGCGAAGATCTTTGCAGATCTCCATGTTCGAGTTGAATAACAATGTTCTTCACTTAATTACAATTTCCGGTCTCATGTAATACTTGTACTTTTATCTCTCAAGATCAACTTCTCTTGTTAAAGATACGACGCAATCAACGAATCCGTGTCAGATGGACGCGATTGGATGAGCCCAAACACCAGCATGCCATGTGCAGCTTCGATACACTGCTTGATATTGTCACACATCTTCAAACGACGACGGTACTTTCGAATGAAGCCGAGACTTAGTCTCTGATGTCGGCTGATCTGTTTCCATTTCACCCGTTTTGCAAATTTGCGAATGAAGTCTTCTGAAAGCTTCTGCTTCATGCTGATTTGTTTCCATTCCACTCTATCTGCAAATTCGCGAATGAAGTCTTCTGAAAGCTTCTGCTTTGCGCTGATCTCACGCCAATTCACTTTGTGTGCAAACTCGCGGATGAAGTCATCCGAAAGATTCTGCTCAGAGCTGATCTCACGCCAATACACTCGATATCGAAACTCGCAAATGAAGTCTTCAGAAATCTGCTGCATGCCGCAGATGAGTCTCCAGTTCACTTTGTCTTGAAACTCACGAATAAAATCTTCTGAAAGCGTTTGGTATCTGCTAACATTGATCCAGTCCACGCGATTTTCAAATTCTCGAATGAAATCCTCAGAGAGTGCATAGACGCAGACAATGTTGTGCCAACGAAATTTATCTTGAAACGCACAAACGAATTCACGAAGGAGGTCTTTAGAAATCTGCTGCATACCGCTGATGTGTCTTGAAAACCAGATATTCTCTGTCGGAAGTGTGCTATTTTGCGCCGAGAGTTACCGATGTTGCCTAGAAAAACACAGTCCCTTTTGTTGTTGAAGTACAGTATGTGCCAACGATTGTTCACTGATTGTCGATTGATATTGAATAAGATAGAGTAACTAATATATGAAGTGACACCATGCCTGATATCGCAGAGACCCCAAAAAACTCCAGCTCGTATGATCGAGAGGCTTATGCACGAACCAGAGCTGCTCGTTTAGCAACCCAGAAATTGTATTACGAATCTCACAAAGAAGAGCGCGTAAAGTATCAAAAAGAGTACAATATGGCAAATCGTGATCGTATAAGTCAAAAACAGAAAGTATATAACCGGGCTCATGCTGATGAGCGACTCAAGTATCAAAAAGAATACGACGCAGCGAAACGTATAAAGGCAATGCAAAATGGACAGTGAATAGAGATCAAATAAGCGTGATAGTTTTTGTTGTTGATTGTGAGCATTTCAAGTATAGATATACAGTATATAAAAACAAACAGCATGAGCGCATCTAAACAACTTAAGCAGGAAATGCTGAGTAAAATCAAAAATAAAATGCAAACTCTACGTGTGACAAGACCTCATTCATACAGATTACTTTTACACAAATGATTTTAGCTTTGAAAGAAAAGTGGGAGTCACCGAACGAGCTGGCGATTGCTATTATGCACTGCTACGCGTATGTAAACAATAACAACCAACCAATGTATCTCAGGAAAGCAAAACGTATGATTCAATTTGGACGCAATGATTCTGTTGAAGTACGATATTATGAACAATCGAACGTTAATAGTCGCAAAACTTCTGAGAAAAATATTCATTACACCATAGCATACAACGACCAAGTGGTCTCAATCACTCTATACGACGTTTTGAATTTTTGTTGGAGAGAAATCGCTTACGCGAGCGCCGATGTAGTTCCCTACAGTCCACTAGAAACACCAAAAAATGATCGCGACATGTCCAATTTGTTTGGATCGTATACGCACGAGTATCAGTCTGATTTTGTCATTGATCAACCAGTTGTTGATAAATGGCTACATCATATCAGAGATATAATCTGCGCTGGCAATAAGGATTGCACGGAACTTATGTATACTTGGTTTGCTCATCTTCTTCAAAAGCCAGCTATCAAAACGGCCACGGTGCCACTTATTCATTCAAAACCAGGTGCTGGAAAAAAATTCACATTCAATATCTTCATGCGTTATGTGATCAATCCAACGATGGCTACAACAGTCGCAGATATGAACAAGATAACTGGCAAGTTTAATGCTGTGTGTCTCGGCAAACTACTCATTCTTGTTGATGAGGCGTTGGATAGTGGCGACCGAAAGGCTAACCAGATTTTTAAAAACCGTGTTGCTGAAAGTCGTATCCAGGTTGAAAAAAAAGGAGAAGATAGTATCGAAGTAAATGACTTTAGCAATTATGCCATTCTAACCAATCATGATTTTGCTTCAATCATTGAAAGTGGCGATAGACGATATGTATGTCTTGAAGCTTCAAATCATCGCTGTCCAGGTGTGGAAGGATCAGTGGAATATTGGAAAGATATGATGGACAGTCTAATGAATCTAGAAGCTGGAGAACATATTTTTCATTGGTTACTCAGGCGCGATATTATCCTATGATCAAACCCGACACACACTACAAGAAGACGCTGAAAATGAAGCAGTCTAATGCTTGTGTCAGATGGCTCTTATGCAAACGCAAACAGATGGAGTTAAGTCAAGTTGAAGAGCAGCAATATACCAATGACGAATGCTATTCACAGTATGTCTCATGGGCTGAGGATGGGAGAGAGAAAGTGGTGTCTAAAACAGCGTTTGGCGATCTACTCAATAAGAATGGATTTACTCTTCGCCAGAAAAAAGTTCCACAAGCGAATGGCCGTCGTGTTTCTGTTTATTCAAGGATGATTTCAATTGAATTGATCAATAAGCATTTGTCTGAGTATATCATTGACGAAGAAGAGACCACGATGTCTAATAGCCAGTGAAAGATAATCTTATTATATTTCTATTATTCTATAACAATTGAAAAGACAATAGGAAAGTGATACTATTACATTTAAAGTTGCATTTGCAATCGTTACAACTCATAAAAAAGTAGGACACTTGTAGGACACCCGTAGGATATGTAGGAAATCTCCTGAAAGCGTTCGCCATCTGCTAACATAGCGATTTGCAAACTCGCGAATGAAGCTTTCCGAGAGCGTTTAAGAAGCGCTGACTTTTTTTCAGTTCACTAGGGTTATACATTCTCGAATGAAGTCCTCTGAGAGCGTTTGATGTCTGCATAAAAATTCAGTTCACTTGATCTGCAAACTCAAGTGCAAACTCTGCTGATAGCACTTGACAGCCACTGATCGATAGTTTTTGGCAGCTAAGTTGGCCCCAGTCTACCCGATCTGCTAACTCGGCATGAGGCTTTCCGATATCTTTGGGCGATCGGAAAAACGTACCAAGTGTGCTATGTTGCGGTGTGAACTGGACTGAGGCAAGCTCAGCAGCGCCCAAAAGCCTATCAGATATACTCCTTGAGGCGTTCCAATGCATGATAAAATAGCAAGATTCGGGTACTAGTATCATGATGTGTACTCTAAACATTCAAATTCCTGGCAAAACATTAATTTCATATGTAGTGGACAGGAACTGGATATTGAGAAACCTCGACCGCAAATTTGCTCGTGAAGTGAAGTGGGATACATTGAAGAATCTCAAAAACGTTCAATGCCCAGACTACCTGATTCAAGAGCTCACTGACCAAACCGACGTCGTTCCCATCGAACAAATCTTGCCGAACAATATTGACCGAGTTATTTGGGGAGTGATCTGTACGTATCTAACTCTCTCCGAGAGATTCGTACGAGAATATGAAGATCGAGTGGAGTGGAACCTGGTGAGCTCGTGCCAAGATATCTCGGAAGACTTTCTAGTTGAGTTTGTTAGTCGAATTGTCTGGAATAACATCCCCAATAAACCCCAAATCTGTATTCCTGCGAATAGTGTGACCGCCTCATCCGAAGTATGCTGGCTATCCGACGTGAAACGAATTTACGATCAACTCAATCCGCGCAACTTGCAGTTTGAGGAAACATCCTGTAAACCTCTAAGACAAGTCAAAGAGTTGTCAAATTTGAAATTGTTCAAAGGCTCACTTGGATACGGGGTGTACACGACGTCGCCCATCATGAAAGGATGCACCATCGGCGAATACTGTGGCGAACTAATGGCCTATGAAGGAATTAGCAATTCAGATGACTTCGCCGAAATCAAACAAAACAGTGGGTACACAATGCTGCTGCGCAAGAAATCCACTTGTGGAAAATACGTGTACATCGAGTCATCCAAGGCAGGGTCCATTGCCTGATTCATCTATCATTCTTGCCAATCGAATTGCAAGTTTGTCGAAATGAGCCATCTCGAAACTGTAAAAGTCTTGGTGGTGACTACAGATCGAATTTCGGCGATGCAAGAAATCACCGTGGACTGCGGCGCCGAGGTCTGGTTTCAATGTGTGTGTGGCTCGCCGGAATGTAAATACAGAGAATGAGCTCTTTCAATGTCTTGATATGTGTTCAATTAGTCAGCTTAGACTAGGCGACGAACTAAGTCCTGGTGCATGTTTGTTTCTATTATTTTTAAGCGTCGCGTGGTTCTTTGATTATTCAGACAAAATTGATCCGGTTAGAATAGTATAACCATGGAAGGTCGCACGTCGCACGTCGTACTCCCACTTGCTGTCTACGAGGATAGTTTGTACAATGACTTGCGCCGCGGGTATCTACTGCTGATCGCATCATTGCTTGAAGAGTACGTGATTGAAGGCGACATCAATGATCACATCGACATGATAATCGACATTGAAAAGTCGTGCTACGATCACGCAGTTGAGATCGCTGAATACGAATTGTTATCGCCAGCATTCGGCATCCTAAAGTTTGAGCAACTGTACCGAGTCCGAGTCATCCGAATCACAAAATATCTGGATGTGAACTCTGAAGTCGGCGACGAATATCTTGCGACAAGCCTGTTGGACGGCTCCATTGATCCAAAATCGATTTCGAAGTTGGATAGTAAGGATCTATCTCCACTTCGCAACTGCAAAGTGATTGAAACATTGAGTACTCGTCTCAATCAGAAAGTCACACTCAAGACGTCTACTTTGTACCGATGCAAGCAATGCGGGAAGAAGGAAACTACTATTCGAAGCGCTCAGATGCGTAGTTTGGACGAACCAGACACAGTCATTATAAATTGCTGCTATTGCGGTTACAAATGGCACCACTAGCAGCACGATCGCGGTCTCTCATTGAACCTTTTTTTTCGTTGCCCCCGGTAATAAAATAGCAGTTTGGTGATGGAATGTACTACCTATCATCTATGGCCCGGACAAAACTTACAGAACGATTAGCTCGTAAGTCCATTAAAGGTGGCAAGCTAGCAGCAATGGCGACTCGCAAGTCTGCGCCGACGTCTGGAGGCGTCAAGAAGCCACACCGCTATCGTCCTGGTACCGTCGCACTTCGTGAGATTCGTAAACTCCAGAACTCAACCAAGTTGCTGATTCCAAAATTGGTTTTCAACGTTTGGTGAAAGAGATCACCCAGGAGTTCAAAACTGACCTTAAATTCCAATCAACCGCGCTTCTGGCTCTCCATGAAGCGGCAGAGGCGTTCCTTGACGATTTGTTCAGCTCGTCAATGTGGGCAACTATCAACGCCAAACGAGTCACTCTGTTTCCACGAGACATGCAGCTAGTCTATCGGGTTCGCAAAATGCATGGCATCAACATTCCTAACGCCAATATCAATCAACAAGCTGGCGAGGACGTTCGCGGCTACATGGCTGGCTACAGAAGACCGGCAATGGGTATAGCAGCTAGTCCGCGTAGTGAACCAGTTTACGCCGATGCACTCCGTGAGCCAGTTTACAACGATTCGGAGATGGCCATCATTATGGGTGATGCAGAGGATCACATCATTGAGCCAGAGGTCGCGCAACGTGTACATGAAATGGTTCAAGAAGTGGAGCGAATTAGCGCAAATGCAGAACACCAACAAGCAAACACATCTGTCGACGACACTGAAATCATCGAAAGTGACTCTGATTTTGTTGACAACATGGAAAACGAGGTGTACTGTTCAGTTACGTATTCATCACTTATCGATGGCTCGGAGATGACTCTCTCTGTCCACAAGTATGACGCGGACTCGTTAGCTCCAAAACGCTGGCTGAACGACACAGTGATCTCATATTTCATATATCGTTTCCTGCCAAAAGCTTCAGCGGTCCTGAACCTTGACTGTCAGTTCTTTGCCGCTCTACGTCATTGTGAAAGTCGATACGGGACAAATTCGACAGCGTACCTCGAGTTTAAGGGTCTGACGTCTACGATAAACTGGTGCGAGTACAAGTACATCCAAATTCCTGTGAATTTGGACAAACACTGGAGTTTCGTGGTCATCGAAGGTTTATCACTCGAGCCGATGGCTCGTCGGCGGAGTCTAGCTGTCGCATATCATGTTGATTCTTGTGCTGGCAAGCACAATTCAAAGTCGATTATAAGATCGATCTCGAATTATATCGACATGAACTTCGGCACAAGAACAACTACTACCATCAAGGCATCACAGACATCGTGGCTGCGCCTTGTCTACCCCAGCAAGATGAACAAAACTCGTACAACTGTGGCGTGTACGTGGTGTACTACATGCAGAAGATACATGCAGCAGTACAGAATATAAAAGACGGACAGCTGCGTTCGTCAATTCATGAGCTTTGTTGTGGGCTGGAACAAAGCGAGTGTACTGAATTCCGAGAGGAAATGCAACGATTGGTGACAAAGCAGAAAAAGTGAGACGTCATCATCAACACCAACTTCAATACTTTGATATATTTCGAGTTAGTCAGCTTAGACTAGGAGACGAACTAAGTCCTGGTGCATGTTTGTATGTTTTCACAAGGTTCAAATTCGTTCATTTTTTTATCAGCTCTCAGCAATTTATAAAAAATATGTTTTTCGTCTCAAGTCAGCATCTTCCACTTACGCAACAAACATGCGAACAGTTTGAGCCCGAGCTATTCATCTGGTTTACCGGATTTTAGGGCAAAATAGTACGCTCTTTGGATGGTCTTGTATCTTTCTTCGACTGGCTCAAACTTAGCATCGTTCAGCAGCGCTTCGACAATTTCCACATATCCGAGATACGAAGCATACACGGATGCGGAAATAGGAGTCGGTTGTTCCCCATCGCGAATTTTCAGATTTACAGTGTCGTTGATGCATTCGGCAACGTCCGATTGCAGGATATACTTCATGATGTGGTTAAACGCACCAAGGTCTCCGTTGCAATACTTCACAGCAGAGTGGAACGGGGAATCATCGATTTTTGCGTGAATAGCAGTAGTTGATGGAAGCCGCCGGCCCGTCGCGGTTGTGTCGCTTGTAGTAGATAGGTTTTGTCGTTTTTGTCGCCGACTTATATCTTTTGAGTCAGACTCCCCAACGCTTTTCTCCTCCATCACTGGTCGCTTTTTTGATGGTTCGTTCGGGCTTGGTCCGTTTGCGGTTGCTTCCTTCGGGTCAGGTTTGCTTTGGCTTGGTTCCTTTGGGCTTGATTTCTTCCAAAACATTTGATGGTCCAATTCATGGACACATCGGTGATACGATTCTTCGTCTCCCGAAATCGCTTGGAGTCTCATTTGTGATAGCATCGTTTTGCGCTGCGCATGGATGCCTTCGAAGGCGGTAATCTTTAGAACTTGAATTCCAAACACTTTCTGCGTTGGAATCTCATTCAACTTTTGAAGAGCTAAACAATCCCAAGCTTGCCAAGCGCTATCAATCGCTCCACCCTTGTACTTTAGCATACGATCTCCAGGAAGAATACCCGCTCTGGATGCTGGCCCTCCCTCATCGACTTGACTAACGTAGAAGCCATCGAGTTCTTCGTCAACAGTCATACCGACAGTAGTTTCTTTTACTGTGTCAAATTCTAGTTTGACAAGCTCGCGCTGTTGCGTGTGAGACTGTGTCCGGCAACCACACAAAGAAGAAAACTTACCTGTTTCGTTCCTTTTAGAGGCACCATGGTGCGTTTTGGTTACTGAGCACGATCTTGTTTTTCTCAAATGCCACATCGAGTCCAGTCAACTGTTGGTGACAATGGTCAGAGAAATTCTTCGAAACACGTGATGTACTGTCTCAGATTCCAAACTGCCAAATCAGTTCAATCAAACACGTGAAGTATAGTCTCAAATGCCAAACTGCTGATTTGGCAGGTGACTGGACTCTTGAGAAAAAACAAGAATCGTTTGGTTCATTCGTGGTTTTGTCGATTCGGTCACCGACAAATATCTTTTGAGCTCGACTCGCCAACGCCTTGCTCTTCCATCACTGGTCTCTTCCGCGCCGCCAAAAGGAACGAAACAGGTAAGTTTTCTTCTTTGTGTGGTTGCCGAATACAGTCTCACGTGCAACAGTTCTTCGTCAACAATCATCCCGACAGTAGTTTCTTTTACAGTGTCGTATTTCAGTTTGACAAGCAAGTAAGTTTTCTTCTTCATGTGGTTGCCGAACACAGCCTGACGTGTAACAACTCGAGTTTGTCAAACTAGAATACGACATTGTGAAGAATCTACCATCGGGGTGACTGTGGGGACGATTGCTGACCGGAACAGCGATAGCTTCTACGTTAGTCAGCACGAATGAAGCAAGCACGAATGATCTTGTTTTTTGTCAAGAGTCCAGCCAACTGCCAAATCATTTTCAAATATATGTTCGTAACACGTGATGTATTGTCTCATAACATGGTTCCAAAACACGAAGCTTCGTTAGAATTGACCGCTTGGATCTCACATATACTTTTAGTGTGTGAAAAGCAAGGGCGTTCAACGACAAAAAATGACTTCGTCCGACAAATCGATCGCGGATCAATACCAGGCTCTCACCGATATTGAGCATGTTCTTCACCGTCCTTCGATGTATATTGGCTCCTGCCAAGTCATGGAGGAGCACAAGTTCATTGCAGATGTGGAATCTACCCAGATCACTAAGAAAAAAATTCAACATTGCCCTGGGCTTGTTCGACTGTTTGAGGAAATTATCCTGAATGCGTATGATCATACAATTCGATCGGTTGGATGCAATGAAATTCGTGTGGATGTAGATCAAGCGAATGCAACGATCTCAGTCATGAATAAT
Source organism: Phytophthora podocarpi (assembly GCA_001314375.1). NCBI lineage: Eukaryota > Oomycota > Peronosporomycetes > Peronosporales > Peronosporaceae > Phytophthora > Phytophthora podocarpi. The sequence goes on from KQ473451.1 coordinate 55,692, forward strand.
GGTGATGGTATTCCTGTTGTTGTGAAAGAGCAAATGGGATGTTATGTATCGCAAATGTTGTTTGGAAATTTACGGTCAGGCTCGAACTATGATGACAAAGAAGTACGACTCATAGGGGGGCAAAATTACCTCGGCTCAAAGTTGACCGTAGTGTTTTCGAAGTCATTCACGATCGAAACAATCGATTCGGTGAGAAATAAACGCTATACTCAAACGTGGAGCAACCACATGGAAACATGTTCCTCTCCAGTAATCACAAAGTGCAGTCAAAACCCAATGACCAGAGTTACTTTCACCCCGGACTTGGACTACTTTCGTGTACAGTCGTTGAACGACGACATGATTCTGTTGATGAAAAAACGTGTAATCGACATAAGTTATGCGTCCAAGTCGAATGTGAAAACGTACTTCAATGGTACTTTGATTTCGTTAAAGAAATCGGAGGACTACATGAAGCTATACACGCATCCGGAGAGAGAAAAGTTCATCGTGGATGAGACGCACGAGCGTTGGTCTGTTGGTGTGATTCTATCCAATGACGGATTCCAGCATGCATCATTTGTGAATGGTATAGATACGTCTGTTGGAGGATCGCATGTAGATCATGTCGTCAACCAAATCGTGAAAGTAATTATTGACAAATTGAAATCCAAAAAAATCGATGTGAAGACTTTCGATGTCAAGAACAAGATGTTTGTATTTGTGAAAGCCGCTGTTGTTAATCCTGTTTTCGATTCACAGTCAAAAGAGTGTATGAAAATGGCGAAGACAAAGTTCGGAAGCGAGTTTATCATGAGTGATGCGTTCAAAAAAAAGTTACAGAACAGTTCTATCACGAAGAGCATGCTTGCTGTGTCTGAATTGAAGAAACAAAAAGATTTGTCGAAGACGAACGGTGTGAAAACAAGCCGCTTGACCAATATTGATACGCTCGAGGATGCAACATATGCAGGCATCGCGAAAGCACTGCAGGCCCGTCTTATTCTCACGGAGGGACTCTCTGCAAAAACGTTTGCGATGAGCGCTCTCAATGTGATTGGTCGCGATTGTTATGGAATCTTTCCGTTGAAAGGAAAGCTTTTGAATGTGAGAAACGTTGCAATCAGTCGAGTTTCAGCAAACGAGGAAATTTCCAACATTGTCAAGATACTTGGATTGAAATACGAATTCAAGTATGACTGCGATGTCGAATTACCGACGCTTCGATACGGAGGTGTTGTTGTCTTAGCTGATTCCGACACTGACGGGTTTCATATCTGTGGCCTAGTGATCAATTACTTTCACATGTTTTGGCCAGAGCTTTTGAAACAAGGATACGTGAGTTTCTGTATCACTCCGATCGTAAAAGTATACAAGGGAAACGACGTGTTGCCATTTTACACGCTCCACAGCTACGAAAAATGGCTCGCGTCTGCAAGAGGAACATTCAAGACAAAGTATTTCAAGGGATTAGGAACGAGCAGTGCCAAGGAAGCCTGCGAAGCGATGCAAAACATCGAGAAAAAGCTGATTACATTTGAAAGTGACGCTGCATGCGATGATCACATGTCGTTGGCGTTCAACGCCAAACGAGCGGACAACCGTAAAGAATGGCTAATGCAACGTTACAATCCCGCTAGCTATATTGATCGGAGCCTTCGAACTGTGCCAATCAGTGATTTTATCAACTACGAATTGAGTCATTTCAGTACATACGATTGTGCCCGGAGTCTTCCAAACATCATGGACGGATTGAAGCCACCGCAAAGAAAGATTCTCTGTGTATCGTTGAAACATGTTTCAAAGAGTGAAATGAAGGTTGGCCAACTCGCCCCAAAAGTAGCAGAACTAACCGACTATCATCACGGCGAGCAGTCATTGATGGGAGCGATAATCGGTCTCGCCCAAGACTATGTCGGAACAAATAACATCAATCTGCTTGAACCGCATGGCCAGTTTGGATTGCGCATAGTTGCTGGTGGCGGCGACGCAGCTTCTCCGCGATATATATTCACTAAAATGAATCCGATAGCAATGAAAATGTTTGATCACAGAGACTCAAGCCTTCTGAAATACCTTCAAAGTGATGGATCCCCGATCGAGCCCAAATGATACGCTCCAGTAATTCCTATGATCTTGGTCAATAGAGCTATCGGTATTGGGACAGGCTTCAGCTCCACTGTGCTTCAGTACAATCCAAAGGATCTCATCCAATGCATTAAAGCAAAGTTGGCTGACGAGACGCCTGCAAGGAATTTAATGCCATTCTACAGAGGATTCACAGGAAGGATCGAAGAAGACAGCACAAACAAGTACACTACATACGCTGTGTGGTCATTTGATGACAGGAAAAGATGTCTCCACAATACTGAACTGCCGATCAATGTGTGGACTGACAACTACAAGTCCATGTGCGAGAAGATGCTCGTTGAAGACAATAGTCCGCTGGTAGACGTTCAGTATGGAAATACCGATGTGGTGGTCGATTTCAAACTGATTATCAAGCCAGCAGAGTATCCGACCTACAAGGCCATGAGTCAGAACGAGTTGATTAAAAAATTTCAATTGAGTTCAAAGCTGAGCGCAACCAACATGTACCTGTTTGATGCGGAAGGCAAAATCAACAAGTACTCGGACATCTACTCGATCATTGACTACTATTTTGTTCGTCGGTTTGAGTTGTACGTGAAACGCAGACAGATTCAGAGCGAACAACTCCGATATGACATTTTGATTCTTCGAAACAAAGCCGCGTTCATTCAAGCTGTCAAGCAAGGCAAAATTGATCAGCGGAGAATGACTGAAGTATTACTGCTAAGAGCGCTGCAAAGTAAATTTGCTGCTGACCCAAGTGCTTCGGGTTGAACCTGTTGTTGCATTGTACGAGAAGCAACGCGCGAAGTGCAGAAAAAAGATTAAACAATGTTCATAACGCCAACTAATCCAAGTACGTAGACGCTGTCGAAACGATCGCTTCATGAATGCGAGTCAGCGCGTTTTTGTTGGAAACAATCAGATTCGTCAATATCTTCAGGTTATTATTTAGCGAATTTACAGACGACGGTAGGTCATTATCAGTTGGCGACGAAATCGATTCTTTCAAATCAGTATCCACAACGGTAAGATCACCAGGGACATCAAAATTAATAAACGCAGGTACACCTTGATAAGAGCTTGCGTCTTCTAGCGAATATAAAATCGAATCTAGCTCAAGTATCTGCGCGATTAGTTTCATGTTTGAAGTTTCCAACAGCATTCTCACATATCCGTCGAGTAACCACATGTAATTGTTTTGAAGAGGTAGGTCTCCCTCGAGGAGCTCAACGTGCGCTCGATGTAAAAGAATTTTATTTGTTCGATGAAAAAACGTATGTCACCAGTGTTGGATTGTGACAGCAACATCTGAGATAAGGTTGTGGTGACAATAACAAATTTATTGATCGCAACATCAACCACATCCTCGAAAATTCTTGTATAGCTCTTTCCTCCTCCAATTGAAATCGAAAGCTCCACACTATTCGTGCTAGACGAAAGTCCGCCTTTGATCTTCATCCTTTGTTTTTTTAACAACTATATTTACGCAAACGATAGTCTTGGAGTGTTCTTACGCATTAAATTTTCTGGTACGTCAGACGGAATAGAACGAAGAGGTTCTGAACTCTTATCCACTGAACTACCATCGCTACGGCGATATGTAGGACGACCGAACAGACCAACCCACTTGACAACATCGTTGTCATCATCGCGGACGGAAGGAACGCCACCGCCGCTGTCAAATGTTGCGCGTTCTTTGGCAAACTTCTGGTGATTGGAAACAATCTCCGGTTCCAGAGCTGTTCGAATCACTGCAGTGTTGTAGTCCCCGTTTGCGATTAAACCACTCACTTGCTCGCTGTCAATAGCACCACCTGGCAGGTCATTACTGAAGGAATCAACCTTCCTGGCAATGGTATCAAACAATTCAAGAACGACACTAAACTTCGCACGAATATTTTCAACCGACAAGTGAGTGTCTTTTGCAGTATTCATCAAATTGGCCATTGCAGCAATAATATCATTAGAAGCAATGGAATCGCTTGTGAGAGCAATCAACGTGGCGCTATACGTGCCACTCGCGGTAGAATCTGCAGTTGTTGCACTCAATGTTTCAAAATATTCTTTGATAGCAGCCGAGTTAATCTGGCTTTCAAGGGTCTTTCCATCATAGTTATCAACACGAGGTTGGTCTGTTGCTGAAATATCCTGCACTCGAGCGTTCATCACACAAGAGGCAGCGTGGATTACCGCCGCAATATATACATATTTGTTGATGGTCGCTGCCGCATCTAGTGCAGCGATGCGATTCTTTGCATTAATTACATCAACAGTAACGGCCTCCGACGAACCGTATTGTTGGTCCAGACTCTTTGCCTTTGTTACAATTGCTGAAACATTCGATGAACTTCGAATCTTGATTGCCTGTGCCGATTGAAGCTCCTCAGCAATCTTTGCCTGAGCCGTGGCACTCAATCGAGATACCGCGGTCTCGAGAGATATCACGTCCTCTGTAAGTCCTTGTCGGAGCATATTGTTTAACACTTCCATGCCATCGACTTGATTGCACATCACGACGCGAGGATCATCACGCGTGATGTACTGACACTTCCGAGAGCATCCACCTCTACTCTGACACTTCTTATGACGAATTGAATTTGTATAGGCAGCGGCGGCGGCAATAATAGAAGCATTGGCCTCCGTGGTTTCCGCCTCTGCAATCCGTGTAAGTACCCCATAGATCATGTACACGCAGAGCAACACGAACAAGCTTACAAGGAGATTATTTTTGTGTTTTCGGAACCACACACCCAACTCATGTCCCACGATGCCAGTGTTTACCTTTTCTTGCTCTTGCGAATCAAGATCCAAACTCATTTTTGAAATAGTGGCGGCGCTCATCTTGGTTTTGATATTACTATATTATGCCTTACTAAACTCTGGCGGCTAAAAAAATCAATGACAATGCATTCTGTTTCTCACTAGCATGGGATGACTTTGCAATAGCCAATCGTCTCAATCGTGATCTCTGAGAGACAGGTAAACTTAATTACCTGCCCGGCGGTAGCTCCGATCCAAACCATTTGGGGGTCATTCTCAAAGATCTTGGGAAGCGAATCCGGATCAATGAACCAAGACTTCAATTGCTCAACTTCCTCGTTGGTGAGAATGTTGTATTTTGGGACGAGTTCATGTCGAGGGAGAATCGTACTCAACAAGGTATAAGTAAATGTCTTGAACGTATGACCACTGTGCTCCTTTTGCGCGGTGAGCGACTGTAAGCCCTTCATGACACCCGAGGAAATCTTTGACGGAGTGATGATAAGCACCTTGACGTTTGGAAAGCGAACATGGTTGATGAACTTCATCATATTTGCGCGTTTGCTCTCACAATCCGTTCCCGGGTATACTAGTAGTATGTTGGTAACGGAAATGTCTTTTGTTTTTCTTTTCTCGTTGTACGATGCTACGACGATTTTGATCGCACCAAGTTTTGTTTCGTCAATCTCATTTTCAGCAATGGTGACAGCCAAGCGATCGATCCCAGTCAATAGTATGTACTTGTCTTTTTGGATCGCCGAGATGAAGCGATCTTGCGGCAGCGTTTCGTCCAACGACACCAGGCTGCGGTACTCATAGAAGCTTTGGACATTCTTGTAGATCTCGTAGAGCTGTTGGTTGGCGTTGTTCATTTTTGAACAATGGAGGCTGCGCGACTTTTCAATAGTATATTATATATACTTCCCTGCAAGAATCAATTTTCAATTATACTTCACAATTACATATGATAGGGTCAGTGATCGCGTTGTTAGTGCTCCTCGTGCTTTTTCTCGTGATTGATTGTTATGTCGAGCACAAGAATAGATCCGACGACATTGAATTCACAACATACTCTAGGCAGCGAGCAATTGATTACTTTATCCAGAGAAAAGAGCCTTTCGCTCCTAAGTATGAAAAAGAACTCTCATTGTTCAAGTCGATGTCACCACAAGATCAGCAGGCGTATATGAACATGAGAAAAGATGAAAAGTATGCTAGATTTGGCACCAAACTGACTTAATTTCTATCAGGAGCAAAATGAATTAATTTATAATCAACCCGTATATCTCGAACCGTATATAGGATATCACTGATAAACACAAAAACATGGATAGCGAAATGTTTACGACTGATCACATTGGAGGAGCGGGATTTATTGACAGGGTTAATTCGTATACCAAAGACTCACTAACAATTAACGATGTCACGGATCAACATGTCAAACATGCGCAATACTATTCATAACGCAGTTTTCGCTCGTTTGCCCAAGTCGCAATCGTTCTTCTTGTTATTCTGATTCTTGTTCAATTCATTAATTTAGGGCCACATCTTCATGCTCTGTTCAATAAGAGTTGGTACCGAGAGGAGAAGTTCACTCAGAAGAAGGAAGGCCTTCAATGGCTTGGAGCCAGCGCCGACGTAGTCCGCGGGGATCTCGAAAACAATCAGGATTCACTTGCGGCACAGGCTATGAAGAACGATGCTCGTGTCACTGATACGGCTGCATCGACGGTGAAGGCAGGCTTTCTTTCGCGAGAACATCTTACCACGCCGGAGGAAGAGGCTCTGAAAAAAATGAATCAGTAGATATATGCGCTCCTGATCTTTACTAAATCGAATATACGTAAAACATAATGCCACCAATGAAATTTCTTTTACTCGGAGTTGTGTTGGTACTTTGCATTTTATGTTTGCTGAAGTGGAAACAAACAAAACGCGCCGAAATCGGTTCGTGTGAGTCAGAACAGTTCACTGCGGCATCCTCAACACCGAGCAAACCTACATTTAATCTCTATAATGAGATTCAATCATTCATGGCCAAACAAACGAAATATGTGATGAACTAAGCCCGCTCAACATGTTTGAATATGTTTTTTTAAATGTCTAATTGATCAAGACCTCCATTAATATAAGCAAACAAAAATGCCTACGGAAGTGATTTACACTGATGGTGCTTGTAACGGTAACGGGACCACAACAGCTACTGGAGGAAGTGGAATATACATTTCAAAGTCCGCACTGACCGATCCCACTAAAATTAATCGGAAGGGGGCACCAATGGAATTTAGACGGAATGAGAATTTGTGTGGATTCTTCCACGTCACGAATATCAGAATGGAAGGGATAGCCATTGTATCAACCTTGGCGTTGTACGCAAATATGCTCATTGATGATATTCCGGTTGGGAAGCCAGATGTTGTAAAAAGATTGAATGAATGCGATCCATTCAACACCAATACGCTAAAAGAATCATACGGGCCAAATGAGCTACGTTCGGCGAATAAATGCAGTGACGTGTCGATTGAAATTGTTACGGATTCGAAATTTTGGATGGATGTCATCAAATCATGGATGCCAGGATGGATAAAAAAAGGTATTATGTTGGAAGAAAAAAAATCCCGATATTCTACTGTTGCTTCTTTACTATACGGAAGTCCTCAAGCAAAACGAAATCGAGGTAAAGTACACTCATGTTCGATCTCACCAGAAGAGTAATCGAACAAGACATGCCGACGGAAATGATGTTGCGGATGTGTTGGCTGCAAAGTCGATTGAAAACCCCACAACCGATTTCTACGCACTGATCTAGATCAAACATTTTTTTTGTTAAAGTTGAATGTAGTCTGTAAAATGCTTTCGCATGAGCTGTTCGAATCTGTCGCTTGTTCTCATAAAGAAATTGATCACATCCTCGTAAATATCATAAAACTTGTCAATCGCAACCACGATCTCAAGTAATCGTTTCATGTTCGTTAAATCAATGACTTCACTCTCCAGTGCGATGTACAACTTCCGGCGATAGTGAAAAGTACTGCAGTTTTTGACTTTTTTATATTTGTTGATTCCTTGGAGATACCACTCAGTATTGGTCGGTGAAATCAACAATTGTTTGAAAATTGTAGTGTTCCCACACGTTAAGTACTCCTTGCATCGCAATAGCAACTCCTTTCGACGTTTTAAAACTTTACCTGTTAGTGTTTCGTGTTCTGTCTTATAATCTCTCAGTTGTGAGAAATATCCTAACACGACAGTACTATGTTTGTATGTCTCGAAAAGCTGGATTAGCTGTTTATATTTGTACTCACGCACGGCATTTTGGTCCACCAATCGATCACAAATCAACTTTAATGAGGCAAAATCGTAATTCGTCTTCTTTTCCATCGTTATATTAGCAGCAAAATGTTTGTAGATTGTTTGTGACATGGCAACGTGTGATTGGCCAACGAAGCGACGCGCCTCTACACAATGTTGTTGCATAATTGATAGAAAGATTTGTTTATATAGCAATCTTCAAACTCATTCTTGTTTTCTTCATGACCATGGCATCCATTAGCACGCTCGTAGAAGAGATTAACACACTGGTGCTCCCCGGTGATAAAAATGAAATCATTGCCTCCAGCGATATTGTACTATCGACAATGACTCTGGACGGAATGATCACGAACGTCAAGTTTGATAAAGTTTATGCTATCAACCGTCTCCACGTTACTTCGAGTATTGTAGAAATTGGTTGCAACTTTGGCTATTTGATTCTTGAAGAGTACAAGACAATGAGTTGCCACAAGGATCGCATAACCAAAAAGAAAAGCCGCGTGGCGCAAAATTCTTCACGCAAACAAGGTCTTGGGACTCACTTCAATTCTCAAATCACTTTCACGATTGTCTCCGAAAGGATCAAGTAAACTCATACCAAGTGAAGCTGTTTACAAATGGACGTGTTCAAATTCCCGGTATTGGTAAACTCTCAAAGCAAAATGACGAGCTACTGGAAGACATTCTGAGTCTCATGGTGTCGTATATTGTGAGTTTCCCCGATGTTCTCATGCTGAATCAGAACAACCAGTTGACGTTTTCTACCTCTCTCCTATCCTTCAAAATTACAAATCATTGACGCTACTAGCGGATGATTGTATGCACGAGACGAGAATTATCATAGAGAACGAGAAAAGGTTTCAACTGATTCCATCCATCGATCTTGCCGCTCTGGAAAGAGCGATTATCACGTTCAAAGCAAGTAATCGTACTCCAATTCCAATTGACAGCATCACTTTTAGTCCAGAAAGATACTCTGGCCTGTTAATCAAGTTTAGCACACCGTTGATGACGACTAGCAATTTCAAGATCAATAAATTGATTGAAATGATCAAGTTAGTCTACCACAAAAAAGCAAAGAAATCTCGACCTGCCCGCGTTTCGAACCATCCAAGCGAGTATTCGCCGACAGAGTGTTCGTGCGAAGGAGAATGCGTTGAACATTGCTTTTCAAATTGTAAGATGATGAGAGTCGTTCGATCGATCCAACACTATTGGCACCACAATACTAAATCGACGAAACGATTCCGAGCGAAGCTTACTACCGTGAAGCTCTTCAAGTCTGGAAAAATCAATCTTGACCATGTCAACAATCAACAACAAGCTCTTGTCACCCGCAATTTCATAGTGGAAATGATCATGGCCAACTGGAGCGATGTTGTTTACTATCAAGACTAAGGTAAAGACAAAAATCGCGAGTACTTGATTTAACTACTTCCAACTTCTTTTTTTGCGCTAGCATTGAACAAATGCTAGATACATCTAATATATACATCATGTTGGTCTCACTGTTTGAATACATTAGTCATCATCTACTGTCGTGGATCACTGGCAGTTCAACTCCTGAAGACCACTCAGATCCCAAAATTGATACTCCCAATACATGAGAAAAAAAAGTATACTCCACATTGGAATTTCCAATCAAGGCATTGGACTCTTCTGAGTAATGTGATGTACATCCTTGATCATCTGAATTACATCATGAAAACTCATATAAGGATTATCAGTGTATGTGAATTTTAACGTATTGAAAGTCACTGAGATGTGTGACTTCTTGATCTTAGGAGTGACATGTTTTTCCTGAGTGTATACACGCTTTGAGGTGTTGGCTTTATTATATCTCTTGATCTCTTTTTGTAAGCTTTGATTGAATTCCTTTTCCGATAAGGCGTTCTGCTCATTGATATTCTTGATTAATGCATCTCGGCGTTTTTGGAACTCCTCGAATACGTTTTGGCGTAGATCAATACCATTAGCGATATAGAAAGGTTCAAGTGCCATTTCACCTTCTGAGTCAGTGCGATGACGTTCTAGCTTTTTATCCACATAGCTTTTTTGTCCAGTGACAAACTTGACCGTTGTTTGGTTGTTATTTATTATTTTAGTAGCCATGAAGTAGTGATGTTTGCTTTCATCAGTTGGATTGCGCGTTGAAGTGAACGACTTCTCTTGAAGATACGATTTCACAATCTTGACTTCCTCCTTGGTTTCAGTGAGATCATCTTGCACTTCATCAAGAGTATCTTTTGCGGATTTAGCATATCCAAGAAGCTCTGCGATTTGCTCTGTTTGAATTGTAATTTGTTTTTTTAATCTTTTACATCCCTGAGCAGCTCGTCAATCTTGTCGTCTTTCTCTTTGATAATCTTTTTGTTTGCTTCTTGGTGGATATCATCTAATAGGCGACTAATACGATTTGCATACTTGACATCGAGCCAATTCAAGAACTGATCATAGAGATAGCGATGAACATATGTGCCGCAAAACTCATTGGGAGTCCCAGCATTCAACTCGTAAACAACATCATCAAAATCAGCATATATCTTACATTCTTTGATTAACACTTTAGCTGATAATGTTTTGAGCCAATCATTGCTGCGTTTGCCACGAATATCTGGGTCGGCGGGAATTCCCGCCAACCCATCATTTTCGGATTTGAACTTGTTGATCAAGTTCGCAGTTTTCGTGATATTATAATATCCAGTCTCATCATGGCGAATAATCTCAAGATTGCGATCAACTCCATTCTTGAGAATGGTGAAATCATCAGTGGTCGTTGAGAAGTTCATTGTTGGTTGCTGGTAGTCGTAAGTCTTTATTCACCTTGGTGTTTGTATATTTGAACGCGAATTTGTCAATTTAGACAATTCTCTAAAACACCAAACTGCAAATTACAACAATCAACATCAAGAAGAAAGATGCGTACAAAGTCCCTTTCATTGTCATTGTGCCATCGTCATTTCTCGCTCCAGAAAATCGTTTAAGTATATGGTCTCCAAACATCTCCGTGTGGACAAACAAGAACACAATCCAAATTATAAAAAGACTTCTTCCGTCAAGCTTTCCAGGCATATTCAACGTCAGTCCGCTAATATCATCGCGATCTCCCATCTTCGAAGCCGGACAGTCATCTTTACTGATTTTTCCATCAAGTGTAAGGCTTTCGCAATCACTCATCGTTATGTTTACTTGTCAATTGACTGCATGTATATTAGTTCTCCTAAATGTGGAATCATATCCGCAAATGATGATTCTATCAACGGCATGTTGAGAATATAGTCTCGCCGAAAAGGATTCGATAAATCCGCTGCAAACATGTCGATCATGTCGGTAGTCATAGAGGTGTGCATGATCAAACGCTTTGACTTTGTGTCGTAGAAACGGTCGAGTTGATTCATGATTGGGACGTCGATATCAAACGACGGGTACGACGAAGTTTCCTTGATGGTCTCCTCAAAGAATGCCTTTATTTTTGTTTTATGTCCGAAAGTGGAACTCGATGAATATTTTTTAACTCGAAGCCACGCAAAGAGGAATCAGTCTTTACTCGTGCAACAGCCTCCTTTACTGATTTGTCGATTGAATTTATTTGTTCGAATATGTTGACAATTGTCACCTTGATGATAGTCGGATCGTAATTTTTAAACTCGTCTGAAGCTTTGCTGATCATGGCATCCACTACTGTGTGAGCAATCGTCATGACATCGATGCTGTTTAACCGTTTGATCACAAAGTTCTCTAAATCGGATGCCCGCTTTTTCTTCCAGACATCTAAGATATCTCGCGTAAACAAACGGTAAATATTGTTGTAGTATGTGCCTCTATCAAACTCATTTTTCATATTTTGGGATGTACATACATGATTGAACGAGGTCAGCGGATTCACTAATCAGTCTACAAAGGCATGATCAAATGATTGCAGATCAATTAGATTCTTGTTTGTCAGTACGTCCGGAGATATCGGAAAGCAGAGAATAGATTTTGGGTTGAGTCGTTTGTGGAGAGTAGCCATTTCTGACTGAATTTTCAGTAGAAGCGCATCGGTTTTTACAAATTCATATCGGTTACTTGACTTTAGTTTCACTTGGAGATAAAGCTTGTACGATTCAAGTTCGGATTTTGATAGATTTGTAAAGTGCTTGTTGTAATCAGTGATGAACTCCAGTACATCTCGAAACGGAACTGTGGGAGGCACCTCCACGTGGTTGTCTTCCAGTGTTGTTGTCATTGTAGCTATCGTTGAAATTAATCGCTTCTTCCCGATACCAACGATCGCGATTTTCTGGTCGGATAGATCGGCTAGTAGTTTATACGATGTGCACGAGTTGGCAATTGCTATCAATCTGTTAATGGTCAGTTGTTTTTCCAGTAATTTCGTCACAGTACCACTGGCGATTCTTTTGATTTTTGATAACGATTTTGAAATGTTAAATCTTGGTATGATGAGTGATACTTTTTCAATACTCGAAATGACGCTGGTGTAAGCGGTAGATATAACGCTCGGCTGTTATGATTCTGCGAAGACCATTCTATGTCGATTCGCTTCAGCAGGATAACAACCGGCTTTGATACATCGATATCGTGAATGTTGATCAGTTGGATTCCATTAGAAGGTAACCTGTCGTCACCGAATAGGAGGATATTTAGCCCCAAGCAATTACATAGAAAGATAATCAAGTCATTCCACTGGACTGCCGAAAGATTGATGCTTGATTCAAGCATCGTGAGTTTGATGAAACAATCCTCAATCATATGAATCAGAGCTTGCGGAGTAGTAAAACGATCAGAGATTACTCGATTTTTCATGATGGTAACTTGCATTCGAGGCTGCTTGATCATAGCAATGATATCAAGAATGAGATCTCGAAATGATAGATATAGCGGTTTATCGTTACCACTGTTTACCGCAGAAATGAGGGTGGCTGTTTGAAGAAACACTTTTGTATCAATGTCACCAGAAAGAAAATCTCGTGAAGACAAAATGGATCCATTCACAACAACGTTCTCAAATCCAAATAACTGATTGATGTATATCGGAAGCGAGATTCGGCGGTTTATAATTTTACTATTGGCGATATCGGACAATGGGTAATCAATCTTGTAGGTACTAGAATTGATAGTCTCGACTGCATTATTCGCGATACATGTACTTCGAACCGTTTCTGCGTTTGTTTGTACCGTCTTTCTACAACATGGGAGACAAAATCCTTGCTCGTGCTTCCCTTGAAGAAAGCCAAGGATTGGTGTGTCTTTGGACTGGCAGATGTAATACTCTGGTCTCTGGAACGTAAAATTATAATACTCTACAGCCTTGGGATCGTTCGCATTTGATTTCGTCGGTTGAAATTTCCGCTGACAAATGCGACTGTATCCGTCCGATGCAACCTTAGAACGGAAAAGAACAGGGTCAACGACGCTCAAGTCTGTCTCGTTTGTCGACATCACGCGCAATGCAGAAGCGGATTCCATTACCATTCGCCCGATGATATCAATATAGAGATTCGTCTCGTCCACGTCCAGATCGGAAAGAATAACCACTGCGACACCGTTCATATTTCGAATGTCAACGCGTGCTGTTCTACCTCCAGTGCTTTCATCAATGGACACTCCGTAACCAATGCCAAACGATGCGGTTGAAATATTCCGACGGCTGTTTTCATTTTGTATTGAAGCTAAAAAGCCACTATCAAACAGTTTGTCCACAACGAAGTTTAACAGCTTGTCATATGACACCGGAAATTTAAATGAAAGCTTCGAGGAAGACGACGGAATGTGATAGTTGCCCTGCATCGTCAGATATCGTTGCTGGGTCAAGAACGCAAGATCAAACAAATTTATGTAATTCAATACCGAATCTATGGTTGGAGAAATGAACTGAATAAACGCAGCTTTTGAAAAAAGCAGACTCGGATTAGGCTGCACTCGAATCCCCACGTCTCCTGTCTGGCTCAGGGTGATAACAACCGTGTCAAATTCCTTTTGAGGGAGCAATTGAAGTACTATCGATCTTGTTTGAATCAATTGCTTTCTGGGGTAAATCCCAACTAGACTACCGAAATCATGCGAACGAAACTGATCGATCTGCCTTTGTTTTCTGAGTCGAGTTGCTTTTCGATCGCTGTCTACACAGTACAGATCGGTACAAGCAACGCGGCTGAGTTTTGTAATATCTATACTTCGAAACAACTGTTTGGTGTCAACTCGATTTTCAATATCGCCATGACTGGATGTTAAGGTCATACCCGTCGTCGTAACGGTGAGCAAATCTGAAGAGTCGATTGTGAGTTTTTTTTGTTTGTCTAATCGCGAAAGCAACTTCGACCTTAGATTATACCGCTTTATGGTGTCTGCTGCACTAAACGAACATTCGCCAGATTTGTGCTCCAATGCGCTTTCGTCTACGAGGTATTGATTGAATAGAGGCAACGCCATCATGGGGAAGAATCGGCGAATAGTATTCATGTAAATCAATTCGTAAGATTCTGAATCACTCCGGGCAATAAATCGGAGCCGTGCTTTATCTTGAACAATACTATCCAGACTTACACACGTCAACACTAAGGATGAATGTTGTGCAATCGATTGGACGTGCATTTGACCGTCGTTGATTTGAGGAGACGCATTACCGTCGATCGGGTAACCTTCAATCGATCTGATGGAGGTTGCCCAATGGCTCATCAAACTGATCTCATCGCCATTGATTGACTTATTTTTGTTTGGAATCCATAAGTATTGCTTACACGGAGTGATATTTGTTGCGACGGCAACCTTTTCTTTGATGTCAAAAGACTTGTCCATTGTGTGTAGCACATAGTTGACAAAGTGATACCCGCTTATGCCTGACTTTGCATTTTTGATGGGTCCATCTTTGACGTTGGTTTCATCGGTATTCAATAGTTCTTCAAAATCCATTTCATCAAGGTCGTCCCATTCATCTCCTCCCTTAATCTCCGATTCAAGCATTAATGCCCTAACAGTGTCAACGCCTACTGCTGCCACTAGTTTCTTATTTTTTGTATTGAATGAATCTATCCCATCCACATACTGGCTAGCATCGCCTAATAAAAATACTGAAGCAACTCGAGTGAATGAACTCTTATCGAGCTCCACTACATCAATTCTGCAATACACATTCTCTAAGACTGGAGTTAGTTTCATACTCTCTATATTTGTTCTCACATAACTAAAACCGCCACTCTTTGTTGCGACGCATTGCACTCGGCACCAGGATCTTTGTAAACTCCCTCATTTATACAAATGTCACACAGGACTCAATCAACATGGTGGGTCGTCCGCCAGCACTGAAGCACCTGCGCGTGCACAAAGCACATCAAACATGTCCAAAGTGTCAGGAGTTTGGATAGTTTCAATGCGACTCTCATCGATCACACGCCAAGCGTCAGACCACGATAGAACGGACTGGAAGTCCCAAACAAACCAGCGAGCATCTTGGTACATGTCTCCTCGTGTTCTCTATGTGAGGGAGTACGCATTTTACATCTATAGTTAGCTAGTCTACCACGATCGCGTCATCTTAGCACGGATACTCACATCGCCAGTCAAGTTCGCGATCTCTATGTGTTTGCGTTTGCCCGCTGTTTTGACGTTCTGACGAATATCGATCCCGCCAGCCATATACCCTTGGTGCAATGGCTGCTCACCAATATCAGCGTATTCCGCGAGACGTTCTCTCACATATTTCGCTTGACCAGAGATCAATCGAACTCGAACAACTTCGTTTTCACGCAGCGTCGGTATCTGCTCTATCTTGATTGGATCGCGTCCTTCCAGCAAAACATCTGTGTCCTTAACTGTGCCTGAGGTGTCTAGAGTGCGTTGCTTGCGCCCTGCCAGTATCGCGAACTTGTGCGTGAGGTTTAGCTTTTCCGGGTTCATGGTCGACGTGCGGGACTTCCACGCGAGTCTGTTCTTGATCTCTCCCAGTTCTCGCATGACTGCTTGATGTCGCTCCTCCGCACGAATACGTTCCTCCTCCGCACGAACGCGCGCTTCTTCTAGCAAGCGAGTTCCAGCCTGACGTGCGGCATCCAACTGACGGTGTGCCTCGCGAGCATCTGCTCTTGCCTCTTGTACCTCCGCTCTTGCTTCTAGTACCTTCGCTGTTGTTTCCGCGCGTGCTTCCCGTGCTTCAGCTCTTGCCTCTAGTACCTCCGCGAGCGCTTCCCGCGCTTCAGCTCTTGCTTGTCGTACGTCTGCTAGCAGTTGCTGAATGAGTGCGTCTTGCTCCATGATAACGTGTGTGCTTTTTTATTTTGAAAATGCGAGGGAAGTGAGTGAGCTCGTAAAAACCTTATTTACGCCTTTGTAAAAAAGCCCCTTTATTTACGCCTTTTCACAGTGACGGTCACTAATTGATTCAACAAACTTGCAATTTGTATAGAATGAATTGCATAGAATGTGCAAGTTTGTTGGGCTGACTTCTTGTTTTGATTATTGTATGCACACCTGCAACAAATCCGTCGTGAATGTATTCTCCAACTTGCCAAAATCGTGCATAATGGCACAGATATGAATATTGAGCAGCCTCCACGCGCCAGCAGCGCTGAATCACCGTCTTCAGCGACGGTGGGCGGCTCGACGCGGTGTGATTGTTGCAAATCGTGTGGCGCCATCCTGGAACTCGACGGATGCGGCCACCAATTCCATTCGCGTTGTATTTACACGTATCCGATCACGCAATGCGAGTTCTGCTCTGCGTCCGTCTCGTTGGTCAAGATCTTTGGCCGATTCGCCAATACAACCAACACGATGGTGCGCAAGGGAAAATGGAGTCTCGACGAACACAGGTATGCCAACGTCATGATGAAACAATTCCAAAAGGTGTCGATTCCACTCGTCGACGGGCTTCATTTACGCGGCTTCATCGCCAACTTGTTACAATGTGATCCACTGCGCGTGACCAAGAAATACCTGGGCTTCGAGATCGGCAAACAGGATTTCTACTACCAACGCAACAAGAGAAATTGTTACTACTTGCACACCAAGATGCAAAAGCACATCTCCAGCTTACGCAACCATTTTTATTGGCACATTCAGTACCGATGCAAACATGGACACTCGATGAACATTCAAGAGCTTAAGAAGGCTGAGGCCGACTATTGGATCGAAGAGTTTTTGAAATTCGCGGCCAAAATCGGTCAACGAGTGGAAATGGCAACTGTGTCGAACGCGATCGAGTCAAGCGAAAATCGGAGAATCGCCCTACTAATCAATATGATTGAAAGTGATACTGTGTAAGCTGCGCAGTTACCTTCTGCACTTCTTTCGCATGCGATTCCTTGAGATCACTGATATCTTTGACATACTTGGCTCTCACTTCCGCCAGCTATCTTGTAGCTCCTTTCACTTCTTGACAGCACGAAAAGGCCCAAGAGTGACGGTGTTGTACTTGGGTATCTCAAGAAACTCCCGAGGAGCACGAAAAGTCGCGACCTTCAAAAGCAGCATGAGTCTTTTTTGCATAAAATTGACACAAAGTAACTATAACTATAACATATTGTTGTTTGTTGAGTTCTCATTCTCAAATTTGCGCTTGTTCAACATGTTGGTCACAATGGTGAAATGTCCGCACGCAGATTGCACAGAACTGTGCTCTATGGTACACCATGAAAGCCTCAATCTGGAGATTGAGTTTACTAAAGACATGAATGTGGAAGATTTCATCGCTATGACAACCCGAGCCATGGTTGCCTGTGTCTACATGCCGTTCCATATTGCTGCCGAAGACAAACTACAAACAATGGAATCAGAGTGGAAACGTCTTCAGTTGAAAGCCGGTGAGGTGAATGGGTATTTTGAAACCAGTCGCGAAGCGAAGTGGCAACAGAAATTTCAAACCATTTGTCGCAAGAGTGACCAAGTGCGGAAAGATATAGTTGCCCTTCTAGATGTAGTATGATCCACTACAGCTCGAATCAATCGCCTTGGTTCCAATGAATGCAATAAGCCTCGTCAATGGAAGACGTACGTGAAAAACAATTGGAAAGTGGAACTTGTGGATCTGTATGCGGAAGGTCACAAAGAATGTTTCAGTCCGTGTGAGTTTCACTCTGACGAAAATCACATCAATTGTCTCTTTGAGATCTCTCCTGAGACAACTGCTGGTATCAAGCAACTGATTCGTTCAGAATTTCGGACTGAAGTAGTCGCACCTCGGACGACAGATCTTATCGAAGTCAAACCTGCGGTAATCCCCACGAGTGACCATCATCTCTATCATGCCCTCATCAAACGTAGTAGATACAAGTACGAGTATCTTGTGGGAAGTTCGATTCCAGTGAACGGGGATGACATTGTGTTTATTCAGACGATCAACAACGTCAAAGACAAGTACCTCGACAATGTTCACGCGGCAATGCGCGATATTGTCTCGAATGAACCAAGATGTGGAGTTACGTTCAACAACAACACCTTCGTCTTCAAACCAACCGCGACGGTATCGTTTGAGAAAATCGTTCGCATCTATCGCCATGCTCAGGACTAGGGGTTTCCCTTGCACGTACGTATCCCTTGCACTTGCATATTTTCCCGGCAGTTGCATTTTTTTCCGATTCTTCAAGAATTGTGTTTGACATAAAAAAGACTATTTGTCACTTAGGAATTCTCCTTTGCTTCTTCGTCCGGCTCTTCCTTTAGAGTTGAAACTAGCGTATCTAGGAGATCTGAAATTGGTTTATAGTTTTGCACTTCAGTTGTCACCCGTTGGGAACACACGTTGATCACATTGACTAAATACTTGACATCGACTTCTGTGAGCTCTGGCTCGTCCTTATCGACCTGATCCATGAGGCGCTTGTAAACAGCCCCAACATCCGCGTACTCCTCAATCGTAAATGCTGCCTTCTTTGCATAGAGAACAAACATCTCTCGTGCTCGGATAATAGAAGTCTGTGAAAGCGTAACAGTCGACATGGTTATATGGTAGTAGTATTTATATTGGTATCCACTGAAACTTCAGAATAGAGAATAGATCTTCTCATATAGTAATCATGTTCTATGACTCCGAGTTTCCAATTGTCTACACTAGCTCAAAAATCACTCTTGACATTCTTTCTCAGCCTATAGTATGGTTCAAACCATTCTTATCTGGTCTCGGTCAGCTGCTATTGTATCAATTTAAAGTGAAACCGATCGAAGAGATGTCTGCAAGTCGAATGCTTGATAAAAAAATTATCAAGATGAAAGACGGAACTGAAATCATGCTTGGAATGAGTAAACATACGAGTAAACCTCGAGCTGTAGTTCTTTACTTGCATACGGTCTGTGGCAACTATACGCAGCTAGCACACACCGCCGAAATGCTACACAAAGATAACATTGCTTACGTTTCCTTCACACGTTCCGGGGGAGATCCAGATCTAAAATATTCAAAATTTAATTTTGTTGGCAGAATTGACGAACTGGAAATCATTCTCTGCTATATCAACCAGTTGTTCCCCAATACGCCAATTCATGCCATCGGTGCTAGCGCCGGTTCAGCATTATTGATTCGGTACTTGGGAAAGTACAACTCGAATAAACTTATTGAAAGCGCTGTGTTGATTTCTCCTGGATACGATTTTATGAAATCGTTTCAAAACATGAACTTGCTGTCGAAGGCGTACCTTGTCAACAAAATGAAGTACACCGTTCGAAACGTCATACCACCTAAAATGCTCGAATCCATTCGCTCCCTCGATGACTGGATTGAATTTCAAAGTAAGATGTTGGTGTACAACTCGAGAGAGGCGTATGCTCTCGATTGCGATCCAGTGCATTTCCTTCATAAAATCAATGTGCCGACATTGTTCATATCGGCGTTGGATGATAACATTTTTGGCAACACGACTGAACAATACACCAGACTTCCAGAAATCAATTCAAATATTACAATCATTATGACCAAGCGCGGCGGACACGTCATGTTTGAAGACGAAGGGCATGAGTGACCATGGTTTCTCCCAGTGACACACCAATGGCTCAAAAACCGAATCGGGTTTTAAAAAAATGCTCATATATATAATATATATGAGCATCATGAAGACAGCTCTGAAAAGGCTTATAATATGTTTGTTGACTTTGCTTATACTGTTTAGTGTAGCATTGTTTATTCAATTTGTAATCAAGCCAAATTCAGAAATAGCACTGTACGCGAGTCTGGGTTGAGGCGCATTGGTTACATTTGTACTAACATGTGTTGCATGGGTGCTCTTGGATAGTTCGTTTTGATAAAAAAGTAGCTATCCAGGATGCAAGTATCGATCTTGCTTACAACGCTTAATAAGAGCGCTTGCCATACCAACAGCATCATATGCAGGCAGATTTCATACTACCATCCCTGTGAAGTCTATTCACAGTGCTTTATGAAGATTAAGCTATGCATATACTGATTGGTCTTATTTCAGGATCGTAATCATCTGGTAATCATCTAAGGGACAGTACAAGTAAAAAAAAATATGGACCCATCATCCATTGTAATCTGTGTAGTTGTTTGACTCCTTTGTCTGACTGCCCCGGATGTTCCACTAATTGTAACACAAGCTTTGTATAATTGCCAATTTAGCTCGTGTAACCCAATCCAGTAAAATGAGAATACGCAAACCGTCAATTTACACTTCGAATAGTCGATTGGTATTTCCGCTGGGTACGCCTTGTATGTTGAGGAACAATCAATATCTGTGAAAACCTTTTCGTTATCAATCCAAGCTTCGCAAGGTCCAGTGTGAGATGGGGTGAATCCTTCTTTGTATTCATCATTCTGCCATTTCATTGAATTCATGTTACTCACATCTACTACACTGTTGAGATTGTTATTTGGACACCCATTTACGCGTGTGTTGTAGAACGATCTCTAATCGCCGATTGCTTTTGAAGCCACCAAATCTTGATACTGTTGACTATTTCTGTGAGGACTACCATTCCATGTACGATCTGGGAATAGTTGATTGGCATTTACGATCGCAACGGCGGCCGTTCGTGTGGTGAGGTCCGTGTATAACGCCGCTGGCCGGCTGAGATATCCGTGCGTATGGATCAATCCCCACAGCAACTGAGTCGCTATTATTTGGAGCGCAAATTTCATTTTTGTCCTGTTATAGTATAGCTATTTTTTTTGTGTGAGCGACACACTGTAAATGAAAAAAAGTTACAAATACTTTTTTGCTTTCTTGATGATGATTCGCACGGTCTTCGCCAATCGCTGATTGTTTAGTTCTTGTGTTGCAATCGACGTTAGGAATTTTAACTCGCTGACTTCGCGGACCATGTGTATGTTGTTGAAATTGTACGTAGGAGTGATATTGCTGCTGAGAACTCCGATGTAGTAGACATATTTGTATTTCACTCCACAGCCCATAAATGAATACTCGATAATTCCCTCATCGAATAACACTCGATATGCATCTTTGCTCAGTCCAGTTTCTTCTTCAAATTCTCTACTTGCTGTCATGAGATGTGTTTCGTTTTTGTTCGGTCTTCCTTTTGGAATTTCCCAAAGTAGCGTTGCGTTTTTGGAGTTCGAAAGAAGTCGTTGCAGTATATTTCCTTCTCGCTCGACAAGTGCGTTGTATTTATGCGCGGCCCGGTTATACATGGATTTCTCGCCACCTTTCACTGGTTCGCCGTTACAGTAACTTCATAGGGTATTGAAACTTCGCGATTGGATCAAGGATTTTTCAGTGATCGTCATGGAGTCAAACATGTACTCCAGATCAAGATCTTTACATGGATCATACATCCCGCGAATAAATTCAACAAACGCGTAGGTGTGCCTCTTCTTGATCATAAGAACTTCGTAGCATCCTGTGTCTTTATTTTTCCTCACGCATGCTATCCCATAACTCGAAACGAAATTGGATCTGCGGTGTTTCGATTTCATAACCTCGATAAATGCTTCTGGTGATTTTATCGCTTTCATTTTTTTAATCTTTTTTCAGGAATAGGTATTACATCTGAGTAAAGCGCACATAGTTACTATATTAGCAAATATCAATTTCATTTTCTGTTAATGTTCAACCTGGTATCCAATCTCGAGTGGGAAACGAAACATTCGGCTGTAAAAGAGAATCAAAGGTTTTGAAGTAACGTCAGGCGAGATGACTTGAGTGAAGTCTAACCCAGTGGCGACAATGGTATCATTTACTTTAGTGATAGAAACTCCGCGAGTATCATTAATGACGGACAACATGGACGAATTGGATGCATCATCATTTGTCGTTAGCCCGATCACTATGATAACATCGTTGTCAACAAGATTGTGCGGGGCATCAAATTCAATACGACCATCGGAAGACAGATAATTCACGTTTGATGGGTGAAGACGATCGTTGAGAAACGAAACTGGAAAAACTGGATCATTGAATCGAAGTGTTAAGTCGTCTACAATTCGAAGGGGAGGGCTAAACTTACAATACTTGTTGACAGGGGTAAGCTCGACCAATGAAGAATTTGTAGTAGAGGGCTTGTACGTAAACACAAAGTGATATGTATCTTCTCTGCCAATAATGCCATTGCTTCGCAGCGCTGAAAAGGTCAATGTCATTTCATTGCAATTATTACGACTTCGTTGGACTGCATCGTATGGAAGAACGATTTGCCCAATTTTGAAATACGTAACCTGCGAGGGCATCACTCGAACTTGGATTCTCCCATCTCCAACGTCGGCTCTTGTCATTCGCGGAACTAATGAGAACCCAAAATCGACAATGGAGTCGAATGATTGTTCGCTTGCATTCCGTGCTCGAGAATCAATGTATACGTTCATCGCTTTACTTGAACTTATTGGCATCCTCTCCCCAATCCAATCAGTAAGAAGCTGCATTGATTCAAGCCGAACAGAGTTTTCTTTCATTGATTCCTTCATCAAATATTCTTTGTAATCAAATGGTAGTTGGTTTGGCTGGATTGATTGGATATACCAATCAGCTATTGCTTCATGACATTTTTCCTCGGTGGCATACTCGGTTTTGAGATGTCTGTAATTCAGTCTCTTGCAGTAGTGGGTAATATTTCGAGTCAATGTTCGATCAGGTGAAATGGCTAACTTGGCGCAAACGAATTTGAGAACAGAGGCATGATCTTTTACATCCATGGTTTCTATATTGAGAAACATTTACATTAATTAAATTTGTTTTTTTCGCCGATTGGCTTTGGTGCGAGTGGGTTTGGATTGTTGTGCTTCTGTTTGTGCGTCGACTGGTAATGTCTTGAAGCTCTGCTTCGCTTTATTCAGTTCTTCTTCAGTCCACGCGGCCTTATGTAAATTCCCATCAACTCCATACGAGCGAGCAAACCCCTTTTCAAGCATCAGTTCGTTGATGTTTTCGTTTGTATCTACCGTGTAGATAGTTGCTAGTGTTCGTCCAAACTTCTCTTGTCCTCCTAGTTGCATTCGAATGACATTGTTGAGTATCAATTGAGACAGATATTGTTGACCAAGACGAGAAGCCTCCGCTTCTGCCTCTATTTGACTGTGTAACTCCGGAGCATCCAATCCGCTCAGTCGAAGATTGATTTGGACATATTCGTCATGGAATTTGAACAACACTGTAATGGTATCACCGTCATGAACGCGAGCACATAACGCCAGTGTATCAATTCTGTTGAATGAAAACTGTGCAACTGATTTCACTGAGAGTTTTTGTAATTCTTGAATTAAATCTTCGTGGAAATTCATTTTTCGTTGTTATATTACGGATAACAAAAGTTGGTCGAGTATGAAACCACGAATTTCAACCTGCAGGACGTCCTGCAAGTTGAAAAAATATAAAAAAACTTAAATACCTGCTGCGAGATATCTCGCAGCAGGCTCGCTCTATTGCAACTACTATCGTCTTCATGAAAAGGTTCAGAAGCTGTATACAACTGAGATTACGCTGCTGGATATCCAGCAGCGTGATCAAAGTGAAGCTCAACGCCATAATTTCTATCATCTTACTCTACCAAGCTAATCGATAGTTCACTGCCCAGCTCGAACTTGGAGATGTTTTTTTTTTTGCCACCCACGATTTCAAAAATCTGTCGGCCAAAAAAATTCTGCCGGAGGTTTTGCTTGAACTGATTTTTGAAGTCCAATACAACGAACTCGGAAAAATCTCTGCTTCACGTGAGCTTTCTAGAGGGTTTTTCAATCACGGTAATTAAGTTGGCAAAAGAAGTACCATTTTTTTCAAGATTATTTTCCTTGACATGTGCAACAGAGTAAGGATCTCCAACCGTTTCACCATTCTTGACATCAATTTTGTTATTAAATATGTCTGTAATATCATCTGATGACATTTTTATGTGACCGATTATCTTACGATATCCACGGCATCGAGAAAGGAATGCATTAAAGATTCGGATATACATTGGAAGTATTGAACGATATTTTTCCATTTTATGAGGGCTGAGATCTTGTAGTGATGTAAGTTCATGAATTTTGGCCCCGGAAATGGGGTGAACACGATTCGATAGCGTCTTCACAACATAGGCCAACGTAGAACTCAGAATTGTTTGAGTTCGAGGGGCTTCATAATGGTTATCAATATTTGCACTTTTTACAGCAAAATCAGGAAAACTCTGCCCATTCAAAGCATCAATCAATGCACTTCCAGCGAATGTTGCAAATGCCTTCGTATAAATCTTTCGACTCTGCTCATCGTACATATTGTTAAGATATCGCGAATGAGGATGTTGAATTCTTGAACTAGACCACAGTTATGATAATTATCATCCACAAACAAACTCGAGTCTCGTGGGTTAAACAACAAAGACGAAATCTTAGTGAAGTCATCACTAAGAGTGAACATTTTAGCACCCTGATTATACGTCATGAACGCATCACGAATGACTGGCATGGCTTGGGCTACATCAACAGCCTTATGGCCATCGTCCTTATCATCCTTCCCCTCATTCTTCCTCTCATTCTTGTGTAATGCAAAATGGGTAAAAAGTCGCTTTGGACCAATTTCGGTTTCAAATAGAAGTCGAGACACTGTTGGCATAAGCTTGTTTACGTTATCAATACATAGCAGCGCACGCTCGCTTTCATTTTTATTGATTTTATTAAACATGCTATTTATCATATTGTTTTCAAGCCAGTAAACGCTGCCTTCCGTATTAGCTTGTCACTTTGTCGAGAAGATCCGTCGGAACAAGCCCAGTAAATTTATCAATCATATACTTGACGTTTGCAACCAGATATTCACACACCTTTTGATATTCAGACAAATCGACCGTGATTTGATTAGTCGTGCCAAAATTCACTTTCACCAGATCTCCAGAATTTTTGGAAAAGTGAAGCAGCGTATTCATTAACAAAATTTGCGTCAGACCGTCATTACCATCATTAGAAGCTGCATCCTTTATCTTGTGATCAGTAGTGCTATATTCGGCAAAGCCTTTATATCCTCCGATCAATAAACTATCTGTGTCTGCAAATTTAATTTTTTTTAGTTGAGCGGTTTCTTCAACAAATTCGCTGATGGCAACTCTGATCTCTTAGCTGCCAGTACCTACTTTTACCTGTGATTTCAAAATGGGAGAATTATCAAACAAAGCATTACGAGTTCCAGACACTGTCAGGATATAGATATTCAATATAAACGACTCTAAAGCACGGTAGAGTTTATACGCCGTTCGAAGCGGCACAAGCACGAATTCATGGAAACAAATATAAATGTCATCGGAGGACTAATTGATAGATTCCGATTCTTCAATGGCTTTGATGATCAATTCATACTTTTCATCACGAGAAGTCTTCGACGTGACTGATTTCTTGAGTGAACGAATGCGATCTACAATACTTAGGAACACTCCTTTTGCTTGATCGTTTACGCGAAGATTATTATCTACAACGTTTAAAGTAGTATTAATTCTCTCACGGAATTCTTTCAGAATTTTGTAGTCTGTTAGCTTGTTGATCTTTGTTTCAAAGGAGGTTGAGTGATCAGCGATGGTCGACTTCAGCTGAATATACTCATCTGACGGCGCCTTGTCTTCGAACTCGATTGCTTCGTTAAGAATGTCAAAATCGTTATTTGTATAGTTGCTCTCACCAACACCAAGAACATTCCGCTTTGTAGCATTGATGGCTTGGTAGTATTGGAGTAGCTCTTGTCGTTTAATAATACCATAGCGTCGGTTAATTTCACTGACCAGTTCAATCATAATGTGGCGAGTAATCTGATCTGCAGGAACAGCGGCTCTATAGTGCTTATAAATGGAATTTACTTCGGATACAATCTTGCGCATGTTCTCGAGTGTATAAACACCATTGTCAATGTACTTCGACTTGTCTAAAATGTTAATGATAAGGCCGGAAAATACATTACCAATCTCAGGTACGTATGACACTTGTTCCTCGTCGAGGACTCCGGTTACAGATTCCTGTTTGTATTCTTTATTACCATTATCGAAAATAGTTCGGTAGAACTCGACCAATAACGGTAAACGCACATAGAGCTCAATCGCGGCGTCAATTATATCCGCATCATCTCCCGCACCACCAAGAATCAAACGCGTTTTATTCGTCGTAATCAGACTGTTACACGACGTAGGATTCTTGAATAGTGAATTTACACCAGTAACTGCCATGATCTTACCTGCAATTGCCTTGATCGTCAAGATGAAGTATGTATCGTCAATAGCAAACACACTGCTGCTGTTTTCAGTCTTGTATGCATTCAGCATATTCATAACACAGAAATGAAGTACAACCACAGTACGTTGAGCGTATATTGCTGCTGCAACGCTGCTACAGCTAGAAGTCAAACCGTACAAGAAACCAGATAAGAAACCAGCATGACGAAGCAAATCAGAATCGCGGCCTTCAATAAGCGGACGAGGACCATCCTTTGCACTAAAACTGTCAAGCATGCTATTTAATTTTGCATACCCTTCGGGTGAATATGACAACGCTTGGAATTGTTGAAGGGAGAGAAAAGATGTTTTACGATCTCCTGAGTTATTATACCTGATCGATATAACTACATTTGCAAGAGTCGGGTTAATTGCACGCTCCTTCAATACATGATTAACGATTGTTTTATACTTTTCGTCGCTGCCATCTAGCACGACAAATTGCTCCCCGTTAGTGCTAACCCCTATTGTAGCGGTTTCTTTTATTTTGTTTTTTGGTACGCCCATTGTGGTTAAACCGTACGCATGTCTAAAGAAATCCGTCATCATAAGCGCATCCATAACTGTAAGGCCATACACGCCAAACGGAAGCAAATGAAAAATATACTTTGTTTTACCTAGTCGAGCAAACGTAGAAGTTACGAATTGCTTAATGCGATTAAAATCTTCTTCAGACATATATGCGGTAAAGTCTTTGAGACGAAGGAATTCACTGTGCGTTTTTAGGATACGTAGCTTATCGATTGAATGCTTGTTGAAGTTGATTCCTAGCGTTTCAGGATCGATGGGCGCAACCTTTGCCATTCGAACTTTCGTATCTTCGTACGTCAACAAGCGTTTAGTGTCATTGTTGTCAGTAAGAATTTCAGCTCCAGTGGTATTGACGTCAATAGCCGACACCCAGATGTAATTAACCAAATTTTTGTAAATGTTGCTTAGCGCCATGTAAATATTTTTTTCTGACCTAAAGTCACCATACCGTTCGCCGATAGAAATAAAGTATGAAATAATATTCTTCAACACCACAACACCTTCGACAGCTTGTCAGCATCGCTCGTAGATGTGATTAGCTTTCTCTCCACCAATTTTTTTTTAAGATCCGCATATTGATCGTCATTGCTGTAGTCTTCAATGAATTTCGGGGTATCAATATTTGCAGTATCATTACGGAATAATTCGAACGTTCGAATGAGATTGTCACCTGCTTTCTGATCGTACCACTTGGCTATGATCTTAGTTGCAGCGAGCATTTTGTGAAGATCCGCGACAGCTTCAGGATTCTTAGTGACTGCCGCGGTGAAGTGAAGCAAGTAAAGATCAATAGCTTCTACAGTTTTGTACAGACTGATGCGAGCATCGCACTGCCATTTGTAGATGAACTTCAGCTTTTCCTTTGATATCTTTTCTGTCGCTGGTTTGGACTCATTGTACATATCAATCTCCAAACCCATTCCAGATCTATTGTCGTTAATTTGATTGATAATATCAGCGTACTCATTGTTGATTTTTGTGATGGCTTCGCCGATCGACTTACCTACACTCTTTGAATAATCCTTACTATATCCTGCAAGCTCTTTACTTGTCTGACGAAGATTTGTTCGGAAAGAAGCAATATCACGAAGAACTTGATCTTTCGAATAGCAACCTTCAAATTCTGTAATGAATTGAGCAGCCCAGAAATATCAATCTTGGAGGCATCAACACTGAACAGTTCATTCATTGATTCGGATGAGCCTCCCTCCTTTTTGACAATATCGCGATGGTTTTTCACCATGTCAGCAAACTTATTTACCACTTCAATCACTCCTTGACAATAGCTTGAGAATTGTCTGACAATCGGTTGGGAACCAAGGGCATCCGTGCGATTGGCTAGGTCTTTCATGTTTGACAGAAACCGATCTTTAATTTCCTTGGAATCAACTTGTTCCGAATTTAGTTCGAGCAAGTGTTGGCAGATTTTGTTTTCATTGGTAGTCAGGTACTCACTGATGCGAGCAAAGATATCAAGAAATACAGCTGTTTCATCCCCGAATGCGATTTCCTTGCCAAGGTGTTGTGCTATCTCAGTTGCAGAAGTGGCAATGCCATTGATGTTCACGCCAAATGCCTTGATGAAACTATTAATCACGGTTTTTAGTTCATTGCGTGACTTGAGCAGGCGATCTGCAAGCTTGTCAGCCATAGAACCACCGGAGATCATATTCTGAAGTTCACTGCGATGCCCATAGTTCTGCATGAGCGTCGTCCAGGCACCAAGAATTTTTTTCATCTGATCCAAGTTATATGACGAGTTTGCAAGTTTCTTTGTGATGTCATTGTCCAGCTGGCACATTGATTTACTTAGGAACTCATTCTTTCCAACACCGAGGCTCTTCGTAATCTTCAATGCTTCCGATACTTCTTCTGCTAGTCGCTTTAACCCATTTATGCTTGTGAATGACAACGAAAGCATACCCGCGGTTGTGTTTTGACTTACATTAGCGCCAAGCTTATCGATTGCATTGATAAACCTTCCATTGCGTTCAATGAAATCACGAACTCTCTGCTTTGGAGCGTGCACTTTCTTATCAATCGTACTGCGAATCGCACGTGCAGATTCGTTCACATGGGAAATAATCTTTTCAATGACTTTTTTTGCATCCCCAGTAACACTGGATTTATCAATGGCATCCTGCGCCATCGTAGCCAACGTTTCAAGATCAAATGCATGTTCGTTGACACGAGTTAATTCTTTCTCGAGGTGATCTGATAAATCCTTGGATAACTTTGAAGTCTTTCGCACGACATGCTTACTTCTGTCACCAACAGTTGTGCCACTGCCACCTTCAATACCTCCAAAAGAACGAAGAATGTTATCAAGGTTACCTCCACAAACTGCATTTGCTTCTGCGGATCCGGTTACCCCGGTACCAACAATCCGACCTTCTGTTGTAATATCGACATCAATACCACCGATGGAATGTTGAGTGGCATTGCCAATTTGGGTCAACGTCTCTTACATGATGCTGATGCGATATCCGTTGAGTTTGATAAGTGTTTCTATATCTTGGTAGAGATGAATGCAGGAGTTGCTATCAAAACTATTATACTGCAGTGTCCGTATCCACATCCCATAAAAAAAGAGCTAGATAGTTGTTCGAACCAACCCAGAAATGAATATATTTATTTTTTTGTTGCCGAAAACAATCACTGGACGAAACCATTTTCGTAGTGATCAAACAACTCGACTCCGTATTATTCATTTTTCGCATATTGTAGCAACTATCGCGATTCATAATATAACAACAATAGAACAGAATAATTACGGTTGAAGGAGGTAAAAGTCAGTACGCGAGTTTGTTGACGTTCATCAAACATGAATCGCCAACTCTCTATGAATTGGTTTGCGATTTGTGTTTGGACGGGACGTTTCGTTCTCAACGGTACAAGAATACCTTCTTAATGCCAAACAAGAAACTAGTGAGCTACATCGCCAAACTTGTTGAAGATGATAAGGATGTGGAAGCTATTAACGTTATTCGTTCTTTCCTACTGAAGGATCATTTACGAAAAGCTCGTTTACGGCGAACGCCATTATTGGCGCATTACAATTTGGATCACATATTCTTGTTAGTCCTGCTTCCGTCGGAAAGAGCATTGCTGATTCAAAAAAAAAGAGTTATCGCTACCAAAGATGGCGCCCAAGCCACCATCGTCTTTGACTACTCGGGCGATAAGCCACCTGAGACAAGGAAGGAAAGTCCAGGGGCCTTGTATTAGTAGGTAAACCGTGTGGAGGTGCTATCGACGGAGGTGCTGCCACGGTGAAACAGATCACCGAGAGCCTGATAGTTAAGAATAATGCTAGCGAAACGATGGATAAGTTTCTCCGTGCAGTTGTGGCTGCTTTAGTCATTCTTCAAGACAAAGACACCGAACGATTCAAGCGTGCCAAATATTACCTGGCGGCTAACCCCATTTTGTCTTGGTTCTTCTTGACAATGCCAGGCCGCGACGACGCACTGTTCGATTCAAAACATTTATCGGATTTTAGATCTGAGTTCGCCAGTGACGTAAAGATTATTGAAGAAGCAGAACGTATTGACTATTCGCCCAACAAGGATCTGCTACTAAAAATCAGAAGTCTCCGTATCCAGTTAGGGGGGGGCGATAAAGCAAATCTCATCGGGGAGATCAAAAACAAGTATACATCGCATATAAAAGATTTATACAAAGGCGGCGGTGTAGACGAAATGCTCAGTAATCATGTTGAGTTAAAAATGCTTATGGATGAAAAGCGATTTTTATATGAGAATGCAGTCGAGTTGTGGACCGATGTGGAAGATGCCATTAAAGATCTGGGAGCCATTAACTGGCGAGACCCAGGCACGAGTCTGGCAATTCTAGATCCAAAGAATTATCAATCATTCATCAAGAGGAATGAAATGTTCACGTCTGGTCCGGTAAGCTTTGTCCGATCAGTTTATTTCATGTACATCCCACTCTCACAAGTGATTCAAGACCAGCTAATGACTGGAGGGAAAAATGGTGGATCCGTGATGGGTGGCAATCCAGCTGCTATTAACAGTGTTATCTTTTCCGGAGGTTCCGCTCGCAAGCATACGAAATCGGCTGACGTCAAACTTACCTCGTTGGTACGAATGCTGAGTAAATCTCAGCGCGAAGCTCTCAAGGAATTGCTGTAAAAAAAGATTTCAAATCCAATCGTTTTTGTTTTGGATGGTCAACTGTAATCGTAGAAGTTCGATCTCCTTGTCCTTCAATTTCAATTCACTTTGTAAAATTTGAAAATCCTTTTCGCGAAGTTCTATCTTGCGTGACATTTGATCAATCTTACTATGAAGAGTATCAATGATGAATTCATAATCCTTCGCAGAGTCATACGAATTAATGCTGGATGAATCATCGAGTTCACTCAGCGTGTCGGTATTCGTACAAAACGTTGAGTTAGAATCGCGCAGAAGCGGCTTGTTGTTACTCGCAAATAATAAGTTGTCCACCCAACAAAGATACGGTTGCACCAATGGGTGGGTGTTGATTAACTGAAGTAACATGGTCTTCAGTGTTGAATACGAAATATATTTGTCGTTTCCATTGTGAGTGTCAATCCACGTGAAATCGATATTCGATGGCAAGATAATTTCAAAGCATGATTCGATGTCGTTCGCAGAGAAAAATATATCAAAGAGGTTCTTCGTACCCCTTGTAGAAATCGAAATATGCTTTAGACAATCAGGATATGGTGGGATATTAAGCGCCTCGTTATTCATAGATGTCGTCATTGTATATGATTGCGGTATATTTACTGTACTTGTTTTCTTCAAATTGAACGTCTACAAGAAAAAAATGAAAGTTAAAGCTACTCGGTGAGAGAAATCACATATGCAAGTATACACGACATGCATTTTTGTTTGAGTAGGCACTCTGTTTAGTCAGAATCCATGGAAAGATCGACAATACCTCCCGCACCCGCATTGAGTTGAAACGGTTCTTGTTTCAATCGAAGAGGTTCACGCTTGACAGCGTTCGCACGAATTCCTGAATCGGTATTGAGCATATCAGCATCCAATTGTAATAAAGACTTGGCACACTTCTGGATTGCCCGCGCAATTGACTTTTCTTTTTGAACGTTCGCTGCTTTTATCTTCTGCTCTCGCGACACCAGTTGCGTTGGTTTCTTCGCCCGACTCATTCTCTCATTAATCGCAGATATTTTTTTCTTGAGCCTGGCTTTTTTCTTGTCAACTCTAGCACTGGCTGAAATCTTGGCATTCTCAATTTTTTGTTTGCGTTCAGTATTGATCTTGACTATCTCCAATTCGATGTCTTGTTGGAGTTTGGCTTTAGATTCTTTAGCTTTCTGTTCAACCTGATGCAGACGAAGAGCTCTTTCCGCTTGTTTGTCAGCTTCTCGAGCGTTCTTTTTCAATTGTTTTTCAAGAAGTCGGCGTAAAGCATTTTTCTTACTGTTCTTGGCGCGGCTCATTGCGGCTCATTGTTCTTATCAACAATCTCTTCAATTTTGCTCTCAGAATTGTCCCAGCAAGGAGATTTTGTTTTTTAGATTTCTATGTTTGCTCTTGTATATAGACTCTCTCTCAAGCAAACAACAAGAACCATGGATTGGCAAAATACTCTATATAACGGGCTCGTCGAGTCAGAGAGGAAGACGCCAAAGATTGCGACTGGTAATATTACCAAGCCGATGGTCGAAACTCAGTTGTCTGAACAAATGCTTCCAATTCTAGAAGTATTTAGTGATAACAGCCGGAACCACAGGTTTCTCGACCGAAAAAAGAAACGATTCTCTATTCACCGATCAATTAGCTTTCTTCCTCAAGAATAGAAAAAAAAATACGTTGGACTATTTGTACGACACGATCCGAACCGCCAATAACAACGTGAAAGCGTCATCATCGATAGTGGTTTTAAACACCATCATATTCTCTTGATCAACGTAGACATTGATATCATCACTGAGAAGAGCAGTTGCTAAACTTTGAATGTATGCAATCCGTACGGTCGTCGATAGAAATTCATTATCTGGGAGAGTGCTATGAATTTTGAAGACTTCAGCTCGAGTAAAGATATGATTGACATCGATGGTCTTAGAGTTGCTATCATACGGAAATGCCAATGGAGTTCCTGGTCTTCGCTCGACAGTGAAGTCATCACTAAATTTCGATATGTCACCAATCACTTTCATGTACGAATCCTGCTTTGCAATGAAATGAATGCTGTCATAACTCTTATCAATCTTCTGAATCACCTTTTCAAGATTCTTCTGATCGAGAATCATGATAATGTTGTGTTTACAGAAATACTGCGTCAGTTTGGAGCTATCAATAGTAAGGTCAATGAAGTTGTGTTTCAGATCTCCTGCGTCAGAGATTCGCACCCCAGACAGACGAAATTCCATTTTCACATCTCGAGTATCCATCAGTTTGAAGAGAGTAAATATCTTCTTCAAATTGATTGGCTTGTCGTAAACCATTTCATGAGCATGATTCGACACAATCGGTTCCGAAACAATTCCTTTGCGGGAGACTGCTTCAGGCGCAGGCTTTACAAGCTTTGGTCTCCCGACTGGACGTTTAGAATTTTTTTGGTTACTCGCTTCCATTATTATATTAATTATTTGTAATCTATCAAATCTAAAAGTCAATGATGCGATACTTCTATAATTGAAAGAGTCAGCCATATATATAACCACTAGGGTTGAACTACACAAACTGAAGTCAAGATTTGAAAAAAATCATCGAACCTATAACCAACAAACATGAACTCAACTACCTTCACTACTATTCAAGATCCTTGTGATCCAAAGCTCGAAATCATAAAAGACGATAACACTGGATAGTATAACGTCACGAAAGCGGTGAACAGCTATCATAGCGTATATCCTAGAATATCCACTAAACAACCTGGGAATTGGTTTGTTAATGGTAGTACTCAAGAATTGATTCGAGAGTTCAAATCTCAAACTCATTTGGATGTTGTTCACTATGAGTTAGCTAAAGGAATCCCAAAGCGTTTTTCTGGAACTATGTACATCCAATTTTATTTACACAATTCATGATTTGGGTCGATACTTCATATCTATTAAAAGCAACAACACGACTTCATGAACTAAATGAAGCCCAAGGTGATGTTATCATAAAGCGTTCGAACGATAGCATCACTAGACTGTGCACAATATGCGACGCTACTGATGCAAATATCAACTATGATTGGCATTGTAGTCGATGTTGGGAGCATTTATTTCCCGAAACTATTCAACTAAGTAATTATCACACAAAAGAGAAATCGTACATGTATCTACTTCGACAAGATTACCCGGTAATGGTTTTAGATAAAACTATTTCTGGTGGATGCTCGCGAAAACGCCCTGACCGGTTTATAGGTGCGTTCTCTCATGTGATCATTATTGAGATAGATGAAATCAACATCGTGCATATGATGAGCAATGTGAGAACAGTAGAATGATGCACTTGTATCAAGACGTAGCTTTTCGAAAAACGGTGTTCATTCGTTTGAATCCAGACGAGTACATATTGAATGGAGAATCTATCGATAGTTCATTTCATATTAGTAAAAACGGAGTTGTCATCAAACGAACTTCAGAATTCGACAGGCGGTTTGGAATATTGAAAGATGCAGTCGATGAACATTTCAAAACAGTGCCTGGTAGAGATGTCACGATTGTAAAGCTATGCTTCGATGAATAGATATC
Organism: Phytophthora podocarpi; assembly: GCA_001314375.1. NCBI lineage: Eukaryota > Oomycota > Peronosporomycetes > Peronosporales > Peronosporaceae > Phytophthora > Phytophthora podocarpi. The sequence goes on from KQ473451.1 coordinate 90,688, forward strand.
ATCTTTCGTGATCAAGTAACAAAATAAAGTCGAAATTGAAGGCGTTGCATATTTGTATAACCATCCGAGTTAAACTACGCAACTTCAGCTAACTTCGCAAAATGAACTTCAATAAGACTACGTCGAATGACTTCGCCATTCTCAAGAATGGAATCGATTCAAGTATCGAAATCGTTCAACACAAAGCCAGTGGATTTTACAACATCACCAAGATGTCCAAGTTAGTTCATCGTAATCGCCAAAATGAAATTGAAAAAGTCAAAAACAATGAAACTGCAGGAAATCCTGCGGATTCTCTAAAACCGTCGAGAAATTGGTTTGTCAATACCTCAACAACTGAATTAATTGAAGCTTGTAAGCGTTATACCAATCTTGAAAGCGTCCACTATGAACTCGCCGCTGGCACGCCAAAACTCTATTCCGGAACTTATGTTCATCGATTTCTCTACGATCATTTCATGGTGTGGCTCGATCGAGACTATGCTATGCGTGTGTCTGTGATACTAGATAAGATTCACAAGGATGCTCAAATGTCAGCGATCGCTGCTGCGACAAAAGAAAAAGATGATAAAATTGGTCGATTGAAACAAAAGATTGATGCGCAGACTTTAAAAATCAATCAACTGCTTGGTTATGCAATTGATACTAAGGATGCTCTGGACGATGTGCAAAATGATCTCGCTGAAGCGAAAGAAGATATTCAAATTGCAACAACATACTTAGCTGAAAAGAGTATGTCATCAACGCTGAATCCTAGTGATACAAGCAAGCATCATTGTTTTGCTGCAACTGGGTTTGAGAAGCAAACTGGAGAGCATGTAGTCAAATTCATCACTGGGCAGAAATCATACGTTGACAAGATAATTGCTCAGAATGTCGCTATTGGGCATGAGATTGTTATCAATCAGTTCTACAATGCTAATGGTATCGACTTGCGTCAAAATGCTTTTGCAGAATTCAAAGCACGACGCAAGCAGCTCATCGACAATCTTAATACTGCTAACGCTGTTCGTGATCGCGAGTTCAATGATGCGTTGAAGATTGAGATTAGCGAGTTCAACAAAAACAATCCTGAGATCAAACGAGTGTAAAGCGATGGAAAGAGAACAACGTCAAAAATCAAAACGAAAGATATTTCAGTGAAGTTCGCAAAGTTGTCATTTGAATATGCAGCAAATGAATACATGAGATATGAAGCTGTTTTGAAAATCGTACTTGATGTCAATAAGATCACGCAAACGAGTCCATTGTCTCGTATGTAGATTGCGTATACGAACGATCAAAAGTTTTTTTTGGTAGTCATGATTGGCTAAAACTACGCATTTGAAATTTGTAGAGCGCGTATTCAGATCATTCTCGAAAATTGAAGATTGTGAGCACTAATATACGATCCCATTCATTCCTGAAATATGTTTCCATACGTCAAGTGCCCTACATGCGGTTGCTTCATCGGCCATCTGTACCGATTGTTTCAGGAGATGCGAGCAATTAAGAATCAACCTGAAGAAGAAGAAAAGACCCTGATTGACATTTTTGAGATCCTCGGAGTTAAGAACTACTGTTGCAAGACTCGGATGATGACAGCCCGTCAGTTCAACGACTTTCTACATGAATAAACTGTTGCCGATGCGGTATGGAACGAATTGCTGATTGGGACTTCCTATGTTTGTTTTACTTGTTTCTTGCTCTTGCTGGATACTGCTGCTAGGTGCATCATTTCCATTTCTAGCCTCATCTTCCTCGATCACTGTTGGACAAAATGTTACCTTTTTAGCGGCGCGTGCTCGGTGCATCTTCTAGATTGCTAATTAAGAAATGATTGAGTTCGCAGCTGGGATAAAAAAAAAAAGTCTCTTCATAGCGATCGCGTCGTTTAAAAAAAAATCTGTGTTGACTTTTTTCTATTTCTACTCTTCACCCATATCTTCTTCGAAATCAGTGATATCCGAAGAGGCAGGTGCAATGGCTGCATAACAGTTGGTGAATGCTTCAATGGCTTCGTCATCCTGCCCTTGTCCGTTACAATCATTCACGTCCGCTACCTTCACGTAAAACTGATTACAGAGCGAAATATCCAGTTTGCACTGACGTGCGCTCACGGCAATTACAAATTTGAGACTGCCCATGAGAACCGATCCTTCGTCAAGTAATCTTGAATGTTTGTATTGTCGATGTAGTTTTCATTTGTCTCAGGATCGACAGGTCCCAGAATTTTGTATACCTTCTTACCTGTGCGTGGGTGATGATAGAAATCCTCGACATTGTAGAACCTTGGAGTATATTCGTGAGTCATATATCTAACAACGGGTTCTCCGTTTTTCGAACTCACGCTGGTCGCTGGAGTACTACCATCGGTACAGATGATGTAGTCCGTGCTAATATCATTCAGTCCATGGTTGTCATAACAGCATGAAGAAGTTGTCGAAGGCGTCGACGAAGAGACGATGCAGGTGGAGAAGGTTTCGACATAGATATCGCAGCTTAACAATATGTTGTTGCAATAGACCTCGGCCTTAAAATCCATTGATATTAGGAAACCCAAGGTCGCATCCCAAAGGATTTCTTGGTAGCACCCGTCTTTGTTGAGGACGGCAGAGTATCCATCCGGCACTTGTAGGACATGGAGGTAATCGTTGTCTGTCGTATAGAGTCGCATGCCGGCCGCGGCTTAATCTCCCGATTCGCATGAACGAGAAGACGACCAAACATTTTTGGTCGCTCCTGCTGTAACGCTGACGAGTGGGTTGGTGGTGCATGTACCCGTGCATTCATACTTGCAGGCATTGGCCACGAATGGTAGCATCACGACAGCTGTGGCGTGGATCAACTTCATTTGTATTTTGAGGTGGTGTATGCGAGTTGTCTTATGCGTGGCGAAGCTGGAAGAATGCAGAATGGGGATATTGGTCTGCCGGGATGCAACAGTTCGAGTGAGACAACTAATCGCTGCTCCGTGAGCGTTGGCCGAGATGGTAAAACAAAAATACTACAGTAGTACCAAGTACAGAAACTATAGATGCCCAAGGACGGAGATCACTGACAGCAACAACGTAAAAAGATGGCCAGTGATGTTAAGCTACTCAGGGTTCCAGCACCTAAGCTCCGTTGGTCATCTCCGACGCTGGCCACCACCAACAGGGTGGAGCACGACTGTAACGGCCTTGGCGACGTTGAAGTGGTCTGGCCAATCGGAAGCCGCGCACGAGAGAACTTCAACCTGGGGGTAACGGCCCTGCCCAGTCATCGGAAGGATAGCAATACCTAGACAGGACGCTCGCTCTCTCGGTGGAGATGGCCGCTTTGCCACCGCCAGCACTGCTGGCAGCAGCTAAATGCCGGGCGCCCGCACTGCAAACAACAGAAGTAGAGGAGGGCGCTGCTCGTGCAAAGGCCGCCGCATGTAACGTTGACGCGGTCGATGGAGGTGAGCGTGCGCGCCAGCACAGTGCTGGCCCTGGCACCCTTTCGTGGAAAGAGAATGACGCCGCCACCAGTGGTTTCGAAACGGCCACCCACCGTCTTCCTCCACCCTTGCTTGCTTCTTCTCCTGAGAAGGCTGCAGTCGCTGGCCAACGCGCCACAGACGCCCAATATATACCTTTTAGCGCCGTCAAATCAACGTTGGTAGAGTTGAGCATCAGAGCACTACTCGAAGCGACCAGGAACACAGACTGCATCCACCAACTCCATTGCTTGCTCGAAGCGCGTCCAGGTACCGCGCCCTTTCGTAAATCGCGCGTCATGCGTGCTCTTTCCAGAAATCTTAGTCTGATTTCCGTCGTGTATGTGCAGACGACAAGAAGATCTCACGTGCCGTAGCTGTCTTAGTTGCTGCTCACAATCCGAGTAAACTAGTAATTCCCACCCACACAAGTCAAGCTAAGCGGGCTTATCAGCCTCCCCCCTCGCCATTGGAAATGCTCAACATCCAGCTCCCTGAACACCCGACTGTCAAGAGTGACAGCGGGTCCCCATCGTCCCCGTCGCATGGCCCCCAAACGGATGGAGAGCAGGACTTGACCGCATTCCTGGAGATCGGCTCGCCCTACGGCTTCAAACACGACGTGCACATCCACTACAACTTCCAGGAGGCCAGGTTCGAGGGTATCCCCGACAACTTCGCGGACTTTTTGGTCAGTGGGGCGTCGGAGCGAAATCGTGCGGATACGATCTGCGCGTTGGACGCTGCGGCGTCTCTGGACTTGAAGACTGGACGCCGTGTCAAGCGGACACGCACGAGCTCAGCTCCTTCTGGAAGTTTCAGCTTGTCCAGCATGATCGGCTGTGTGGACCCAGACAACAACACGGACCCCTTGCGGATACTGAACCAGCACTTCAAGCTGCCGTTCCGACAGGTTCCACGCATCGCCGTCCCGGGCTACGACGAGAGAATTCCAGCCGTACTGGTCATGCTGCAGCAGCACTTCGTAGCCAAGCAGGGCTACCTGACTCCACACATATTTAGAGAATCGCCCAACAAGGCCGATCGTGACCAAGCCTTGACCGACATCAACTGCGGCGCCTTTCGAGGAGCGAAGCACGACGTCCGCGTGCTGGCCGATTTGATCAAGCTCTGGTTCCGCGAGCTGCCGCTGCCCATTCTGCACGAGATTCCTGCAGTCGAGATGGAACGACTAGCGGCGACTGAAAACGTCTACTTCGAAGTGCTGAGCCTCTTGGGGGACCTGGAGCGCTGCATCGTACTGTGGTTAGCTGACTTGCTGTCCTACGTGGCCGAGTACCAACCGCACAACCACATGGGCGTAGACCAACTCGCCATCGTCATCGCACCGAATCTCGTGCGTCTCGAGACTGAGAACCCAATGGTAGCTGTCGCTCTCTCCAAAGCCGCCGTCGACCTTTTCCGAGGTATACTGCGGGCACGATTCCAGCGCCGTCAGGAATTGAAGGCCGCTGGAGTCATCGAGGGCGACGACGAAGATGCGCCGATCCAAGGATAGTCAACTTCGTGGAAATGATCCTCTTGCGTGTTCTGATAGCTTACAAGTGTGTATAAGCTCGAGACTTTTGTGTCAAGAGGCTTCGAGCCTGGGCACAACACGAACGAGCAAGTAGCGGCTGCATGTGACGGACGATAATCATAATCTAATAGTGTGAATTTGGTAATTGAGGAAAAACTGGCGGGGAGTATCGTGTTTGTTGTCTCTGCTTTAGCAGGGCACAACAAGGCCAAAGTCATAGGGGGACAACTATGCTACTACTTACAAGCTAGGCTGCCAGGCAGGTGCTATATCTCTATCTATCCGAGCTCGAAGGCGTCATCGAGCATTCCTGTCGCTAGTACAGATAGGGCTGTAATTTCTCGATTCGGATCTCATCCTGGCAGAGGCTCTCTTCCAATGCGGTCATGGCGTTGAGGAAGTACGCGCGGTCCTCAAGGAACTTGGCACGCGAACGCCGACCCATCCGTTGGCGCTCCTCTATGGAGAGCAGCAGAATTTGTTCTACACCCCGCTCAATGTCGGCTACGTCCACTTGCGCCAGCGGCATAAATAAGTCCCCTTTCGTCTGCCACCACCACGCGTGCGGCTCTCCTACCAGCACGCCGCTCTTCTCATCCACGAGCTCATTCATCGGCGGTACGTTCGTTGTCAGGATAAGCGCGCCGACACTACGAGCCTCATTAATGTAGTGGCCGAACCCTTCTGTCTCGCTTGGACACAAGTGAAGTCCAATCTGGTTCTGCAATCGGTCTTTCTCCTCAGTGGGCACCGAGCCGCAAGCGTAATCCACATTTTGCAGCCGCCATGAGTCTTTGGCACCGAACTGCTCCTCGATCCACTCGCACAAGTCGGCCTTGATCACACGAATAATGAGTTGAGGCCATTCCGGATGCAGCGCCCACGCCTGGAGGATCACTCGCGTGTTCTTGAATGGACTCCATCCAGCAAGATGGAGAAACGACGTCCAATCACGCTGCACTGCAGGTTGGTACAAGTCGCGACTCGTGTGCTTGGTGTAGAACACCGAGTACGAGAGTTGGTGTCGATGCCTGTACTCGAGCACTTTCTTCAATCCTATACGGTTCTTGACCATCATCACTCCGACTGTGGGGTTGTCCAGCTCGTGTCGGTCGAAGAACTCGACGTTCTGCATCATCCAGATCGTCTTCTCCTTGGGCGCGTGGAAGTCCGGGTAGTATTTCCTATCCACTGGATGCCGTTCCAAGTAGATGTCAATGACCGACGTCGGCATATCCAGTCGCCTCACAGCTTTTCCGTCCCTGTCGCTGCTGAAACTCGCGCTCTCTTGTTCTCCGTTACCTCTGTACGCGTACACGGGCCGCGCCGACGGCAGAGCGTTCAAGTACAACTCAAAATCCAGTAACACTCCAGGCGAGTCGCCGGGCGTCACGACGTTGATGCAGTAGGCGGATTTGGAGTCTATCGCTTCGTGTCCCTGTCCTCGCGTCTGCAGGAAGAAGCCCGCAGGCAGATTCATCAGCTGCTCCCTCTCCATCTCCTGCTCCTGCTCGGTATCCTGTTTCATCCTGAGCGCCTGATTCTCCGCCAATGTCTCGGCCTGGAAAGTTTCTCCCGCGCCCCCCAGCGGGTTGCGGACGCCCTCAAGTTCCGTCGTCGTCGTTGTCGCCTTCTTCTTCTTGCCTCTTATGGTCTGCTTAGGCTCCGCTGCCGCAGCTGCTGCCGCTGCTTCATTGCGCCGCCGCTCCTCCTCCTTCTGCTGCAGCGCCAGCTCCCGCGGCGACACGTACAGCGACTGGAACAGCAGCTTCATGGGCGGCACCAGCTCGGTGCTCGTGGGCGTCGGCGCCAGCAGCGAGCGCGAGGCCAGCGTGGCGTTGCAGAACTCCGTGTGCAGCTGGATCTGCGGCAACAGCGCGAAGAACACGAGCTGCAGCAGGCTGGCGATCAGCACCAGCAGGAACACGCAGGCGCGCAGAAGGAAGCGCGGCCCCGACGACTCGGCCATGCTCCAACGCGGGTGAGAGGAGCCGTTATGCCCAATTAGGGGAGGCGACAGCATTGTCATGTGGACCACACGTTATGATACTTTGCACCAACCGCAGTCGACCGCTCTCATTCTGATTCAATCGGAGACATGGCGCGACGTGGCGTGCCGCTCTTGCTGCTGCTCGTGACGCTGATGGGGCACACCGAAGCCGCGCTTCGGACGCATCTGATGGCGCAGGACGGGCCGATGCCGCCACCGGCGCGCGCGCACTGCCGCGTGTTCGTCGTGGCGGCCAGGACGCACACGCGCGTGCTGGTCCTGCAGAACGCTTATGAGCAGGACGGGATCAACGTGTACGACCAGTTTCCTGCATTGTCGTCGGTCCTGCAGGGAACCTCTGGCAAAGGTCCTGCCGACGCGAAGGACGAAAAGAAAAGCGCGAGTGAGGCGTATCAGATCCTGCGTCCTGCCTTCGAACAGACCGCCGAGTGGCTGAAACCCAGGGTGGATCCTGCGCGGTGCTTCGCGCACTTTGTCGTAGCGGAATCAGAAATGGTATCTAATTCCAGGACGCAAGACGAAGCCACGACCGCTGCGTCACGTGTGACGAGGCGCCTAAGCCAGTTGAGAGACCGAGCAAGGAGCGACGGCCACTTCCCCTTCGCGCTCAACGCACCGTCGACGGAGCATCATGATGATGCAGACAGCGTCACGTCAAGTGGCGATTTACGCCTCGTGACGGCCGCTTGGCGTCGCTATTTCCACGTGGTGGGGACCAATTATTTCTCAGGACGAGTGGCACCGTCTCTCAGTCCTGGTCAAGTTGAAGTTTTCGGAGTGCTCCATGTGGACGCTGGAGGACAGGCTGGGAAGTCCAGGTCCGAGTCGGACGCAGACTCCGCTGAAATGGTTTTCGACGTCCGCGAGCGCTGGAGACGCAGCAAACGACAGCGACAGGTGAACGTGGCGCTCAACACGAGCGACTTCTACGGTCGCGAGTACGCAGGATTCGGGCGACATCAGGTGCAGCAGGCGGTGGTCAAGTTGAAGTTGAAGCAGGAGAAGAACAAGAGCCAGGACGCTCTGCAACACCCTTGCTTCTTAAGAGGTCTCTCTTCCGTTGTGGAGGGCACAAACGCAACGGTGGAAGGCACTGGTGATGCCGACAAGTGTATGGCGCTCCTCCGGTCGCACGTGGCCTCGAGCAACGCGAATTGTCCACCGGAGAACTTTTGCTTTTTGGGCAGTGCACCGCAGCCGCAAGGGTTTGGATCTTTTTACGCCTCGGGAGTGTTGAGACAAGCGGTGCTCAGTACAAGTCGCGTGTTGGAGCACGTGAGCAACACACAGGAGGAGAAAGCCGTCGACCAGTTGCAACTGCCGACCCCAGCGCTCCTGGCGCTGCGAAATGCTGCCAAGAGTCTGTGCGCCCTACCATACAAAGTCGTAATAGCGGGTGCTGCCCCTTCACACTTGTCTGCAACGTCTCTGGCTTCCGCTATGGAAAGCGAGGTCGAGCCGCCCAGTGCTCTATGCTTCGATCTGTGCTACATCATCGTGCTGCTCGAGCAGATTGGCGTCCAGGACGCTGATGAGCGCATTCACTTTGTCGACCGCTTTGAGAAGCAACCTATATTATCAGGACATGGATCTGTGGCGTATGGTGAGCATGGCAGCCCGTCAGAACTGGTGGCATGGCTCACGGGCGCCTTCTTGTATCTGGAGGCGCTTCAACGCAAAGTGACATTCTCCATTGAGTCAGAGCTGTTGGCTGAGCAGCTCAGCGCTGGACTACCTCTCGGCTGGAACATGAGTTTGGTGGTATTCGTAGCAGCATGCGTCTTCTTGTACCTCACGACTGGCCGCGTAGCTGTCACCGGACGAGCTGGTCGGGGTTCCGGCGGCTATCATCGTGTCGTGAATGGCGGTGCAAAAGCTAAGTACAAGGACACGACCCAGTCGATAACATTTGTCGACGACGCTCGAGACTAGTCTATCGAGTGTTTTCACTTGCGCGATAACTGAAGTAGCGACTTAATTACTCTTGCACTTTCTAGCAGTAATATATTGATGTCGAACCTGAATGGGGCGAGTCACGGCTCGCCCCTGCTGAACTGTGAACGAATTAACGACTATCGGAACGACGAATTACCAGAACGGCCATGGCAGGTACTTCGATTCAAGAACACGCGCCACGCTATTTCTGGCTGAGCTTTGGCGTTCGGCTCCCGTTCCTACTTTCAATGCTTTGGAGAAGTATGACGTCCTGGATCTGTCGACAATTGTCGTTTACTTGTTCTGTTCCGACCACAGTATCTGAGCCATTCAAACTTGCTCTGGAGACGCTCGCGCTCGTGTTGCGCAATTCGTTTCTCTGTGTCGCAGTGGGCTGGCTGTTCGGCTACTGTTTTACTATTGGGAATTTGTTTTCGGGGCTACCTCCAGACCAGCAAACGTACGCAGACTTTAGTGCTGCAAACATTGCGTGGTTCTATGACATATTTTCGTTGTGCATGGTGATCCTGATCTCTATGAAGTTGCTACCGGAGCAATTTGTTGGGTATGATACAAACCAGGTTACCACAACAGGATCCGGCAAATCGGTCACTCGAAGCCTGACGATTATACGGTGCACTATGAGGTTGTTAAAACGCATGGCCCCGTACCTGTTGCTGTCATCAGTTGTAGTGGTGGGCGGTGATTTCATCATGTATTCGATCGTATCTGAATCCTGGCATCAGTTCAAGCCATGCGTGTACGTCGCGGCGTTTTGGGCCTTCTACATCATGGTGATCGCCGACGTATTTGTGCGGCATATATTTCAGACAGAGAGTGTGCGTGGTTTAGTAGCCAATGGTCTTTACCCCAAGCCGTCTACCGAGAATCAGACTTCAAGGTCAAGCCCTGGGGAATCTGTGAGGCACACATATTTTATTGAGCGCACACGAAGCCACCGTCGGCTCTGGATGCCATCGTTCCGTCGATTCTCGAAGATATACGCCCGCAATCTACCCGTGATGTTTTTCGCATTGATTGCCATCGTGTACGTCCACACGATCAGCCAGTTTGTTGTCCTTCAAGACCAGTGGAGGCTATTAGTCTTTGCCAGTGCCAGCATTGCCCTCAAATTGGTTCTGCAAGAGCTTGCAAAAAAGCTGATGATCGCAACCGTTCAATTTAGTTGTTACGGTGTTGTTGGACGCTGCTGATACTGTTAAAGCAGGTATCGTTATCGCCAGTGCAACGGCGTGAATGATCTTCACTATGTGCAAGATGAGCACTTGGATCTGGCTGATTGCGCTTGTAGCAAATTGCGAAGTGAATTTATTATTATAATAGGACACTTACCTGTCGTTCTGTCGTAGTCCTGCTTGTGCTTACCTGGGGGCCTGCCCTGTGGCAGCGTCCGCCTGCACCGATACCGGCCTTAGTTGGTGCAGGCTCTTGATTATGAGGTGCAGTTGACGCGGCACAGCCGACTTACGTTGAGTGGATGACGCGGTCGCTTGGTGTTGAGTTGATGATGCGGTCGCTTGCTGTTCATGTCGGCCGCCGCTCGGCGTAACTGTAGGCGGTGGCGCGATGATCGTCGTCGTGGAGCCTGGTACTCCCCACAACTGATTGCCACTGGAATTGAAAGTGATCCCAAGTCAAACTGTACATGTACCATCACCATCAGCCTACGAGTGGACGTTGTGTGACAACTTGTGTCTCCATGACGATAAATTTAGCATAAAGCGCCTGCTTATGTCGTCATGTGTAATTAGTTTAGGACAGCTCTGTACATGTACTTCAACACACAGTTGAGTCGTGAGTCACCTTTTTGGATACGTACGGACAGTCCCCTCGGTAGTTATCCCCAGAAGTGTCCTACCTGCTGAACAGGAATACGCTTCTGGAAGAATTAGACAGGGCGCAAGGATGCAAGCAGCAGATATAGTATATCGAGCAGATATTTTCTGCTCGGACGCCCTGTATAGTTGTGACTTTCCCATAGTTAAGCACCTTAGAATAGGAATATTCACCGATTTTGTATCCGATTTGACAGTTGAAAGGTGAGAGGGAATTTTTACTGGAGCTTGTAAATTGCATAACATCACTCGTAGTCCGCTCACAGACCGGTCCGACACACCTGTAGAATCGCCCGAATGAGTAGCTTACCGATCTACTTAGTATGCTCCTTGATCTCTTCAGGGGCAAACTCTACTTCGTATTCGCAAGTAGTAGTCCAGATGTCGGGTGTGCTTCCAGCACTTGCGTACATCTATGAATACCTTGTACCGCTTAGATGCCGCGTTCATGTCCATGGTAGAGTTCGTTTCAAGTTGGCCCAGTGCGTGTTAATCTGACGGCACCTGTAGAGCTTCTTTTAAGAAACGCGCGTTTAAAAACGCAGCGATTATGCCTACTAGTTCAGCAAACAGATAGCACGACTGGTGCCAACAGCGCCAATGTTGCATCGAGTGCTTCAAACCTATGGTACACCAAAAATCCGGTTCCAGGACCAAGAGTATGTCGGACCACTGCAAGTGCCGCTTCAAACGACAGTTCAAGGTCAACTGAGTGGGTACGCTGGGATGGCTACAGAGCCTAGTGTACCCCGGTTGTGGCGCGAGGCCAGCCGAGCATCCTCGTCGCACACAAGGAGGGACGACGCACCCTACGCGCTAGACAAAGAACGCTGACGGAGGCTGGACGACATCATGGCCGCGTTGGGAAGCTGCGCGGAGCGCGCTCGCGGAGGAGTGTTACATCCCTGATGGAAGCCACTACCAAGGAGGGAGAGTTGTACAGAAGAAGTGTCATATTTGAGGGCGAGTGCGGCGAGATTGCCGACGCCCTAAGTTTTCATTTAGTCGTAAATCTTCTCTGCAGAATACTTAACAGACTACGAAAAGAATTTTATTTCTTTTGTTAGAGTGTTGTGCTACTTCTAGTTGACCGCACTCTTTATTAAGAGCCCGCAGATACCCGACTCCCTACAAGGGAGGGTGTGCGACATTTGGCGGAGAAGCAGGGTAGCTGCTTCTTCGAGAAGGTCTCGTTTGGATTAAGCGCGTGAAGTCGTCTTCGGGCAAGTGACAGAGTCACCTCAATATGTGGGACTCTAACCAAGGAAGCGATGACTTCGCAAGGCCAAGGCGAAGACCTGGATGCTGGGTACGGTCATGTCCTCGGAGAAGTGGTCCTGACAACGATGGGAGAGAGAGAGACGACGACCCCTGCTCAAGAACAACAGGCCTCTCCTCCAAGGAACACAATGGTGACGGAAGGTACGACACTGGGTGAGCAGAGTGCTGTGAGTGCTCCGCCCCCTGACCCGGACATGACGACTCTCGAGTAACATGGCGCGGTACGGTCTGTTGTAGACCGTGCTTTGGTGAGCACCAGCCGTGGAGGTGGCATGCAGCTCAAGCGTCGACCGTTCCTGCGAGCACAAGTGTGCCTGGGCCCAATCAACAGGGCGTGCCAGGATTTGCTCAACCCGGTCAAGGAGGACCTGGAGATGGTCAGCATCGACCGAGCCTGCCACTTCAGCAAGGAGGATCAAGCCAAGGTCAGGTTCAAGGTCAAGTGTACCAGCAGAGTCAAGGCCAAGTTTCCCAACAAACCCAAGGACAAGTACAGCAGCAGAACTCAAGGGGGCAATCTGTACGGATACGTTGAGCACGGTGGGATGGTCAAGTAGTAGGCGGTTCTTATGACCAAACACAAGGCGGCGCTTATGGTCAAGAACAAGGCGGTGCTTATGGTCAAGCACAAGGCGTTGCCTCAGGTCAAGCACAAGTTGGTGGTCTTGTTCAAACGCAAGGTTTTGCTCCTGGGCTAGTGCAAGAAGTTGCCCAAGGTCAAGTTCAAAATGTGGATCAAGGGCAAGGGCCGTCCATGGTAGTATCTTTCCGGTGGCCAGACTCAAGCGCAAGAGACGCTTGGTTTCCAAGGGCAGGGCTTGCCTCAAGGGAACACTCCGCAATTGCAGTTCATGATGCCCTGCCAGCAGACTGGCAGTATGAACAAAGGGGATGGGTCTCCGTTCCTGACAAACCCGTACGCTTCTACTCCCGCGTGCAGTACGCCATTCAAGGTGAACGGTCCGCCAATGAGTTATCCTGGATATCTAGGTTATGATATTCCTGCTCCGGGAGGTCTGAGTGTGCAACCTACACCTAGTACTCCGATGCCTCATACGGCTAGTGCTTCTTTCGGCGGCTTCACGATTGGTGATGGAACCCCTGGCTTCGGTATTGCTAACTTGTTGTGCCCGCCTCAGACTTGGTCTCAAGTGGCACAGATGCGGCAACAACACGTTCCGCAAAACCTAGTCGGGCAAAGTGTGAACGATCCAGTGCACACTCCTGGGCCGACTCCACATGTGAGTAGCCAACCGTCATTAGGACAACAAACTCCTGGCGGACTTGACTACGTTGACGCGAAGCAGTCTGATGGTCGCTATGAATATGGAATGCCGTCGAGTATCCAGAACGATGTGAGGATGGTACAACCGTTCTACTCGGATGGTACGATCGTGAAAAAGGGACGACCGTTGTGGGACGCTTTCGAGCGATCGACTTTTGGACTAAATGACACGCTTCGACTCAGTGATTTTCGTGAATGCTTGAAGGGCAAGACTGACGAGAACTGGTGGATGTATTCGCCGATCAGGACGAGGTTTCATAACTAGTTTATCAGCCAGTCGCCGCTCCAGATAATCGAGCGACTCAAGACCACGAAGCGTTCCAAGGGCATTGTTTGCAGAAGTATGGAGTGATTTGGTGTCTAGCTTGTGTGATGCAGCATACTGTGACGATCCACAGATACCGTATCAGTACTTCCTCTCCGGTTTGAGGAGTAAGGAATGGAAGTCGGCATTGATGACTACAATGGTCAATGCGATCCCGCAAGATGTGGCAATGTTGATGTTGTGGTGAAGTGACTCCAAATTTTAGGGAGCTTGACTTTGAACTCAGACCGCTCAGATCTACTCAGCTCAGACTTGGGCTGGGCGGAGCTAGGCGAGGCGTGTGTATACCTCAACTTGGCNTTCTCTCTCTTCCTGGGCTGAGAATTGTAGCCCTTGACGGCCTCTTCTTTCCCTCTTTCCGACTTCGGCTCAGAGTCGCGTCAACCCCTCTTCTTCCTTGCTTGCCTCGGGTCTGATACGAGGTTTGTCTTATTATTTGATTAAGCCTAGATTAGGCTCGTAACCGTTTCTCCTTCGTCCTCGGGGTCCAACGTAGACCCGCTTCTGGAGTTAGTAGACTGC